>CM049844.1:37877007-37887007 GCA_027422415.1 Schizothorax lantsangensis
ACACACACACACACGCACGCACGCACGCACGCACGCACACACACACACACACACACGCGATATATATTATAATATGTATTATATATATATTATCAACTTCACCTAATTTTTTTTATTTTTATTAAGGAACAACATTAAAACATTTTTTTATTACAATTAAAATTAATATTTCAATAATATAATTAATAAATTCTTCTTCTTCTTCTTTTAATATGAATAATAATAATCACAAGACGCAAAATATAGATACATAATTTTTTTCAATAGATGTAACCCCTCCAAATAAATAAATAAATAAATAAATAAAATAAAATAAAATAAAAAAGCTCATAACAGAAAAGGAGGAGTTTTGAATTTGCGCGCGTGGTGATGACGTAATTTCCTCTCGCCGGGGAAGAAATTATCAGAAATAAAACATCCATTCGAGACTGTGGTAAATATTTGGTTGAAATCATATTCATAATGCCAAATAGTCTTTAATAACACTTATTCCATTTTGAAATTTTGACTGAAGACGTCGGAGTTCAACGGTCATCTACCACTGTACGCTGAGGAAAAGGTAAGCAAAAATGTCTTTAATTAGTAGTGTTTACACATTTAATGTTGCATTTCAGTTTTTATAGCTGTAACGTGTTATATTTTAAAACATTTCATACTTTTCTGCATCATACGTTTGTAACTTAGCGTCCTGTTTACACACATACATGTGCGGTCATTTCGACTGGAAATAAGCTGGTTAAGACGCGGTCACAGTCACCGGTGGTCAGCGAATTTTAACGCAAATGTCCCACTTTGACCGTGGGATGAATCTGTTTGGGACAGGGAGTAAAACCTTTGCTCTGCAAGAGGCAGCTGCCACTCAATCAGCCACCACTGTATACGTGTATCTGGCGATCCGTTACCATTGAATGAATCAGCTGTTTGATTACTCGCTCGTGATGGTAAATTGCTGCCACATTAGGGCTGTGTATTGGCAAGAATCTGGCGATACGATACGCATCACGATACAGGGGTTGCGATACGATATATTGCGATACTGTAAGCAAGGCGATATATTGGGATATTTCTTATTTTAGAAATAGGATATATTTTTAGGAAAGCTGTCATTAAGAGCACACCACTATATGCAAACCTTAGCAATAAATAAATAAATAAATAAAAATTGTTTAACCAGAACACACTGAGATCTGCATTTGCAATAATCAGTCCCTGTAACATTCAACATTATTGAACCACTTTTGTGCAGTACGAGTCAAGGGGAAAAATTAAAGTGCTTGCAGGATTATTTAGTTAAATGCATGTATAAAATGTATTTTATAAAAAAGACCATATATATTTTTAGACCCTGCTTTAAAGGTTCACAGTTTAAGTTTACAATTTTAATATACAATGTCATAACATTTTGATCTGAACAAAAAATTACATCTGCTTAGTATTAATGAAAAATGCTTGCTGGATTCCTAATGAAAATAAAACAAATGTAAAACAATAAAATAAATACAGATGTTGAACAGTCTCAGAACCTTTCCACTTGGATCTCACAGGTTTTTCAGTTTGTATCTATGTTGTCAGAACTAATTCACCCTACATCACACTCCCACTCACACATCATGCCATGCACTGCACTTTAACACCGTTCTACTGGACTACACGCACACACTGCAATAATACAACCTATCTGCTATCACTGGATACCATACAATGCACATCCATGACATTGCATATGTATAATCTGTTGCACCTTTGCACAACTATCTATTGCACAACTAATCTGTTGTAAATGTATAATCTATTGCACCTTAACATATTACTATGTATAGATGTGTACATAATGTAAAATGTGTACATACAGTGTATTGGTAACTAAGACTTGTCTTTATAGTACACTGTGTATATTGATGTGTATTTTCTTCTGTGTGTATGTGTATTATTGTCTTGTTTTTTTTGCTGTATGGACACGCTTGTCACCAAGGCACTTCTGTGGTGATGTACAATGTGTGATTTGATTTGTTCTGTGTTCGCCGAGACCGCGACGAGAGCACCGTACGCCCCCGACACGAGAGAAAGCTGCAGCCGTGCAGCTACCCTGCCGTGCGAAGGCTTTTCACACGGGACGTGGCAAGCGGCGGAACCGAGGTGGCGCTCGCGCCGCGGTCCCGGGGCGGACATTACCACAAAAGCCCAAATGATGCCACACTTCAGCTTTGTACACCGAAACGAGAGCTGGAACAATTCTTTCATCCTCCATTACTGGCAGCGAACTATATTAACGCTAACATTAGTGGTGTGCTCTAATGCTAGTATTTCCTGTCACTGTTTAAGTTCAGAGATGAAGATTGCTCTTTAGCGGTCGGGATATGAACTCAAAACGAAAAAACTGCCATGAATCCTGTATGAATTTTAATTTTTTTAATATCGATATTCCGTTTTTGAGAATACAGTATCGCCAAACAAAATATCGCGATACTCACATGTATCGATATTTTCTTACACCCCTACGCCACATACTGGCCATTTTACACTATTTAATGTATAATTTCCTTTTTTAACGATTTTATGTAGCTATTTTCAAAACGTTGTATTTAAGACAATGTTTAAGTATTATGCAATTATAACTATGTGAATAAACTCAGCAAGCAGATAAGTTAGATCACTGTGCATAAATCCACCAGGCCTCTGTAACTATTTTAACACTTTAAGTGTCATACATACAGTATATATTGTCAAATCTAGCCTAGTCAATGCAATAATGATACATTAATTTACCAGGTTATTCATATAACTTATAGTTTTTCTTTTAGGCTCTTGCTCGCTCAAGTCGTTGAGCCTACATGGCTACATAAATAATTAGCAACTAATTGTTTTGAAGCAATATTGACAAGATCGTTTAAAAGATGAAATGACCCACTGTGGAAATACAGTCAGTACTGTGTTCTTGATGTCTTTCTATTTACTTTTAGGGATAAGCATTTCAACAGAGCCACATCACCGAAAGGTAAAGACTTTTTCAAAATTACACATTCGGTCACTGAAAGTAGTACACTTTGCTTATGTTTTTGCTATTTGCTATTTTGTCTTTTGCTATTTTTCTATTCTGGTTGCATTAAAGATGTGAACACGTTATTTGTGATTGGAATATTTAAAGGAAAACGCCACCGTTTTTCCATAATCCAATATGTTCTTCCCTCAACTTAGACGAGTTGATACGTACCTCTCCCGTCTCAGTGCGTGCACTTAATCGCTCTAGCGCGCGGCACCACTATGCTAGCGTTTAGCTTAGCACCATTCATTTCTTAGGATCCAAACTGGGATAAATTTAGAAGCCACCAAACACTTCCATGTTTTCCCTATTTAAAGACGTTTACATGAGTAGTTACACGAGTAAGTATGGTGACACAAAATAAAACGTGGCGATTTTCTAAGCGGATAAAAATGATAACTATAATGTGTGGCGGAAGAGCACTTCGGAGCACTTCGACCTCGGCGCAGTAATATCATCACTCCTGAAAACTCCCGCTCTCGCTCTCACTGATAGTGATAGTGCAGGCCACGTTGGTTGTATTGACGGAAGAGGGAGAGGCGGGAGTTTTCAGGAGTCATGATATTACTGCGCCGAAGTCGAAGTGCTCCGAAGTGCTCTTCCGCCACACATTATAGTTATCATTTTTATCCGCTTAGAAAATCGCCACGTTTTATTTTGTGTCACCATACTTACTCGTGTAACTACTCATGTAAACGTCTTTAAATAGAGAAAACATGGAAGTGTTTGGTGGCTTCTAAATTTATCCCAGTTTGGATCCTAAGGAATGAATGGTGCTAAGCTAAACGCTAGCATAGTGGTGCCGCGCGCTAGAGCGATTAAGTGCACGCACTGAGACGGGAGAGGTACATATCAACTCGTCTAAGTTGAGGGAAGAACATATTGGAATATGGAAAAACGGTGGCATTTTCCTTTAAAATCATGTTTGTTGAGGTAACTTAACCGTCAACAATATACTCTTCAATTTTCTAGTTTTATAGGAATTACACACCGGGCCATTCCACAGTCCTTCCTGTGTGTTTGGCTTTTTCAGAACCTGCACGGTGAGTCTCCTTGAATAACTGACAGGACAACTCTATGTATTTCATCAAAATACAAGTGTTTTTACTCATACTGTTGTTTAGTCACTTCATCAACATTTGATTGGTTTTACTACATCTGTTACTATATCTGTGTTGTTTTGTTCAAACTAATTTGCCATTTATTTGAAAGGGACAGCTCACCCAAAAACTAAAATTCAGTCACATGCGACTCATGGCTACTAGAAAATATTGCACATACTTTATGTTCTGAGGTGAATATATTTGTTGTTTTCTGCTCGTCAGAACAACAAATCAAGTTCTTGCATTGTTTTGGTCTGGTCATCTTAACCTCTTAAAATACAATACATGAGTAATACTTTCCTTGGTGAGCTGAAGTGAAATGTTGAGTAAATATATTCTCATAAACCAGACCAACAGAATTTTGAAAATTAAAATTTGTTTGATTTTTCACCATTTTTTAATTTCCCCTTTTGTGGTATCAAAAAGAAAGGCAATATGGCATAAGAGTAAATAATGACTGAATTTTCATTTTTGGGTGACCTTTAGCTTGGCATCAGTCTTTGTGAGATTATTTGTCAAAAACTAGTTTAAATTAATAATAATAATAATAATAATTTATGGTTAAAAAAAATAATTAAATTGAACACTACTATGGACACCATGGATTTGTTTGTGATTTGTATCTCTCTTTCACTCATTCATTTAGGACAAGTCTGATGAGTTTGGAGATGTTGCCGTGGCTCTCTTTACAGACGATACAAATTTCATTACCAACCTGTGAAAATCTCATGTCATCATGGAAATATGACTCAAGTTGTTATAGGTCTAAATACAACACAGTTACAAAAGAGACTAATACATATTGTGTTAATTGTACTTAATAGTGCCTCTCGGTGTACTTTCAGGTTCTATGAACTTCATTCCAACTGTGATTGAGTAGCTTTTTAATTTTTATTTATTTATTTATGAACAAATCTGAAATGGCACATTCCCAGTTATTATAGAGATAGTTCACTCAAAATGAAAATTCTGTCATTAACTACTCACCCTCATGTTGTTCAAAACCCATAAGATCTTCGTTCATCTTTGGAACGCAAAATAAGACATTTTTGATGAATGAAATGTTCAAAAATATCTTAACTTGTGTTCCGAAGATCTTACGGATTTGGAACAACATGAGGGTGAGCAATTAATGACAGAATTTTCATTTTTCTACGAACTATCCCTTTAAGATTTATATAAATGCTTTAGACTGTAGTAATCTTTTTTAATTCTTCATAATATGAATAGTGTATAAGGATTGCATAATAAAACGTAATGGAATTTTACTATACAATTGAGGTCTTTAACATGATTAAATTTTTTTGAGTGTATATTGTGCATGAGTTAAATATTGACTAGAGTTTTTAAAGTCATTTCACAATCACATTGCAAAACAAGCAGGTTAATAATATACGTTTCACATGGGATTCAGAAGTTTTACATGTGTTTCACGTGGGAATTTACATGTATTTCGCATGTGATCTCATGGGTTTCACATGGGAATTTACATGTATTTCGCATGTTATCTCATGGGTTTCACATGGGAATTTACATGTATTTCGCATGTTATCTCATGGGTTTCACATGGGAATTTACATGTATTTCGCATGTGATCACATGGGTTTCACATGGGAATTTACATGTATTTCGCATGTTATCTCATGGGTTTCACATGGGAATTTACATGTATTTCGCATGTTATCTCATGGGAATTTACATGTATTTCGCATGTTATCTCATGGGAATTTACATGTATTTCGCATGTTATCTCATGGGAATTTACATGTATTTTACATGGGATCTCATGGGTTTCACATGGGAATTTACATGTATTTCGCATGTTATCTCATGGGAATTTACATGTATTTCGCATGTTATCTCATGGGAATTTACATGTATTTTACATGGGATCTCATGGGTTTCACATGGGAATTTACATGTATTTCGCATGTTATCTCATGGGAATTTACATGTATTTCGCATGTTATCTCATGGGAATTTACATGTATTTCTCATGTTATCTCATGGGTTTCACATGGGAATTTACATGTATTTCGCATGTTATCTCATGGGTTTCACATGGGAATTTACATGTATTTTACATGGGATCTCATGGGTTTCACATGGGAAAGTACCATGGGTTTCACATGGGAATATACATGTTTCACATGGGATCTCATGGGTTTCACATGGGTTTCACATAGGAAAGTACCATGGGTTTCACATGTGATCTCATGTGTTTGACATGTGGTCACATGGGTTTAACATGGGATTAACATGGGATTCACATGAAAATGTTCCAAAAACACACATTCCCCATGTGCAAAGCACACGCTTCACATGTGATTTTCACATAATTTCACACGTGCAGAATCACATGTATATGTGGCCACATGTGACCACATGTGCTTTTGCACATATAGATCTATCTGTAGATAGATATTATAGAAACAACGTCTGGGCCACCAACAATCCAAGCCTTTTAAGATCAGTTTTTCTTCCCTTTGTAACTGCTATTTTATTCTGTTTCTGTAGATAGCCGTGTAATAGAGCTGTACTTCTGGCTTGTCTGCTATCTCTTGCTCCATGATTTAATTTAGCTGCGTCACAGCACGTCTGTCTCCGAGGAGCTGCTGTAGATTGTAATTATCATTCTAAACTGAATACCATTTACAAAAACAACGACAATCCCACTGTGCTCTTCTTGTGAAGGAATGTTGTTGCTTGCCTCTGGCTTGCTCCTTAGGGGCTTAAAGACAATTGATTGAACTATCTGGTCAACTGAGACTATATAATCTTCTGTAGAGTTACTTTAGTTGCTTCTGTTCAAAGCAAGGCTGTATTGTGTATAGAGCACTATATACATTGCTTTGTCTGATTTCAGAATAGCATTCTACTCTTACTATCTCTGCCATCTGCAAAGCTGTGCATTTGTTGTGTGTTTTATTTCTGTGAAGACACAAGTTTGTAAATGAAAGGTGTGGTGTTTTAAGAGTGTGGTTAGAGCTCTCAGACAGGGTGAAGTCATTAGTACGAGTGGAAACTGTGAGGCAATACAGACGCGCCTTCTCTGTCCCTCCAGATATCTTTCTGTGGTTACCAAACACACGGCTCCAACTAACTGAGTTACAGCTAACAGGAATCTCCCATTCTCTCTCTCATACCACTTTCCACCGACACAGCCATACGCAGCTCCACTGACAGAGAAGCGTCTGTTTTGGAAACCCTGAGTCTGTACCAGCACCGTAATACTGTTAAGAGCTGAGATACTTGGACTACAATTATGTCTTGATTGCATACATCTCTCAGAGTATACAGATGAATCCATGTCATGGTTAACATAACAGATACAAAATAACAACATAAAATGTTCTCAAGCTGTTTTTGTTTTCATTCAGAGCATCACATCAAAGGAATTCAACACCACAATCAATTAGACAATGCATATCGTTTAACTCTTTCAAGTATAATTTTAAGAAACGGCTTCTTCGTAATCAACAATGTGAACATTAATGTTGCTTTATCTATTTTGAAAAGCTGCTTTTTATTTTTACTTAAAAAAGTCATTTTGTATAATCTGTTGTTTAATTTTATTTTATAGAGTTGTTTATATTTAAAAAAAATAATTTTTCACTGTAAAAAAATTACATTTTGAAAAATTGTGGGAACTGACAAATAAATATTGACTCAACAAATTGCTTCCCAATAATTCTCCCCAAACAAAAAAATGCATTGTGGTAATTTTCAATGTATTTATAATTTTAAGGTATTTTCACAATATTGTATATTTCATTAAAAGTGTTAAAATGTGACAGTGTTTAGTGTATCATTTAATAACTTTTTCTTTTGGGACATCAGGGAATAAACACTTATATTTACCAATATTCATTTTTAAATTAGGTAAAACAAAAAATGTATGCTACTACTATTTAAAATATTTAATTGGGCCAATAACTTGGTTTGGTAGACTTCTTTTTTCACAATTGGCTCAACATATTATTTCTCATTGAGCCAATGTTAACAGACTGTTGCCATAATTGATAAAAATTCATTTAGCAGAAATCCAACTGGGCCAATGGAAATATGTAGATGTAATCAGTCACTAGAAAATTTTGAGTTGGGGAGGATTTTTTTACAGTGTTGGTTGTATTTCGTTGTTACTGTTAATATTTTGTTTCTTTTCTTTTTGTAGTTTTTAGGACTAATAACATCTGGCAAAGAGACTAGCAATAAAAACCAGCCTTCGGGCTAATTTGGGTACATTTACATTCATGAATGTTGATTGTCCCTTTTGTGAAATACATAAATAAATAAAATGAAGATAAAAAGACATTAATAAATGTCTCCCACTCATGCTCAGTTGGTTAAAGACTAGGTCTGGACTCTACTGCTAGAATCTCCCACTGGTGGAGACCATGCATATATCTGATTAAATAATTCAAATATTTAATTTAGTATTATTTTAATATTTAATCTTATAGATTAAACAAATGTCTGACTTGCATTAAAGTTTATGATGGCATAAAGAAGCTGAATTAAATGTTTATAAAATATCTTCTCAAAAAGGCTGAAATATGTAAAGTTTGTTTAATGGTAACACTTTACAATAAGGTTATATTTGATAACAGTTAATAATACTATTGCTGTCAAACGACTAATCGCATCCAAAATAAAAGTTTTTGTTTACATAATATATGTATGTGTACTGTGTATATTTATTATGCATATATAAATACAAACACATGCATGTATTTATTTCAGTTCAGAGTTCATATATTAAATATAATAATATAAATAATTACAACCCCAAATCAGAAAAAGTTGGGACAGTATGGAAAACGCAAATAAAAAAAGAAAGTAGTGATTTCTAAATTTACTTTGACTTGTATTTCATTGCAGACAATATGAACACAAAATATTTCATGTTTTGTCTGGTCAACTTCATGTCATTTGTAAATATACATCCTTTCCTGTCATTCAGACCTGCAACACATTCCAAAAAAAGTTGGGACAGGAGCAATTTAGGGCTAGTAATGAGGTAAATTGGTTAAATAATGATGTGATTTGAAACAGTTGATGTCAACAGGTGATTGTAATTATGATTTGGTACAAAAGCAGCATCCAAGAAAGGTCTAGTCCTTTAGGAGCAAAGACGGGCCGAGGATCGCCAGAAGCGCCGTCGACTTCTCTGGGCTCGGAGGCATCTGGGATGGACCATCACACAGTGGAAACGTGTACTGTGGTCAGATGAATCAGTATTTCAGGTATTTTTTGGGAGGAATGGACGCCGTGTGCTCCGGACCAAAGAAGAAAAGGATCATCCAGACTGTTACCAGCAACAAGTCCAAAAGCCAGGGTCTGTCATGGTATGGGGTTGTGTCAGTGCCCTTGGCAAAGGTAACTTGCACTTCTGTGATGGCACCATTAATGCTGAAAAGTACATAGAGATTTTGGAGCACAATATGCTGCCTTCAAGAAGACATCTTTTCCAGGGACGTCCATGCATATTTCAACAAGACAATGCAAAACCACATTCTGCACACATTACAAAGTCCTGGCTGCGGAGGAAGAGGGTACGGGTACTTGACTGGCCTGCCTGCAGTCCCGACCTGTCTCCAATAGAGAATGTGTGGCGCATTTTGAAGCGCAAAATGTGACAACGAAGACCCCGTACTGTTGCCCACCTTAAGACTTGTTTGCAGGAAGAATGGGACAAAATTACACCTGAAACACTTCATCACTTGGTGTCTTCAGTCCCTAAACGTCTTTTAAGTGTTGTGAAAAGGAATGGCAACATTACAAAGTGGTAAATGCTTTACTGTCCCAACTTTTTTTGGAATGTGTTGCAGGTCTGAATGACAGGAAAGGATGTATA
>CM049844.1:37902007-37948599 GCA_027422415.1 Schizothorax lantsangensis
TATTTAATTATTTGATCAAAATATTGCTAGGGACAATTTGGTAGTGGCTGGATATTGGTAGGGACACGTCCTAATTCTACGCCCATGCCTGTCTGTAATGATCAAGTGCTCCTGGAGATCTTAATTAGGTGGCTTAGTTGAGTTTGAACAGGGTTAGAGCTGAACTTTGCAAAAGACAGATCTCCAGGAACAGGACTGGCCAGCCCTGGTTTAGACTATATTATAATTAAAATATAATTATAATATTATAAATACTATATTATAATTTTCCATAATGACTAAGCTGTAAAATGGAGGAGTGAACAAACAGTGCAGCATCAATTTGTCAAATTATAGTTACTGAGACAATGCAAACAGTATAAAAACTATTTGTACTAGTGCATGCTTAAATAGCTTGAAGTGTAGATGATCTTTTTTTTTCTTCTAAAGGACAAATTGATTGATCAATATTTTCTTCTTTTTCTAAACTTTCTGTATTAACATTTTGTTTATATTTTCTTCCTGTCCTTAACATGCCAAAAGAGACTACGGATGAAAATTAGCCAGTGTTGGCTAAATCTGGTGCATTTTACATATTGTATGTATTATTAATGTGCATTGTCCCTGATTAAATAAATGAAATGAAATGTTATTTTTTTTATCTGATAACTAATGCAACAGCGCCCCCTGTTATAAACACTCGTTATATCGTTATAATGAATGTTATTTTGAACACATTTTTCAATGAGGATGCCCTACAAATAATCCCTCAGTTTGACTGAAAGAGCTGTACATTTTCCATCATGTTTCATTTTTATCTGCGAGGAAAATAATGCATCGCTTGGTATTTTAAGGTGGCTGGTTTCACAAGAATATCTGGTGGCAAATAATGGTTCTGCTCTTTAAATCCTCACTTAAAGTTTTGTTCCCAGATTTGTCTTTACACAGGTAATGTAAATGTAATTTTCTTCTGCTTTTCACTTCTAATCTATCATACCAGTATGACACACGTCTGACTTTCCTAAAGTTGGTAGGGATAAGTCCATCCTTAACCAAATCTCTCTCAATGACACTGAAAAAGCCTCAGTGTTTGTTCTAATGGAGTGCAATTGATGAAGTTTGCTTAGTCCTAATGTATGGAAATGTTATGTGCTGTTGGGTGCGTGATAACCTGCAGTTAGGCAGATTTTTAGTTGAGACCTTCTGTGTTTTTTTTCATTTCTCATTTCAGCCAAGAAAAGAAGCAAGAACCAGCAACAAAATTGAGATTACATTACATTATCTAATATGATCCAAGATTTTGCTATATTAAAAAAAAAAAAAATAATTCTCTCTATAAAGCACAAATTAACTTTTATTCTCTCCGATCTATTCATGCTACAAAATAACAGCAGAGATGGGGCAGATCTTCACAGCTGTGGTCTGGTTCATTAGTGTAGTTCGGCCAAGTTCTTTTGCAAACTGGGTGGGTCTCTCTGCCTCAAGCTAACCTGTGTCTCTCTCAAAAACAAGCACCCATCCACAAGTGAGCAAGAGCATGAATAAACCAGCTTTCCCAACACAGTGTTTTATTAACAGGTTACATTACTGCATTACTTTAGAAGAAAAAAGTTCTCAAAATCCAGAATATTCCTTTTCAGAAGATTGACGTAGACCCAAATCACTAGAAGCAAAACTTTAATACTCATATGAGAATGACTCATAAACCACAGGCTTCTAAATTGAATATGTTCATGACTCACAGATCCCTATGTCCCACAATGACTGGAATAAAGTGGAATGAAATAGCTCATTCATCACACAAATAAAACAGCCAGATTATTAATTAACAGACATAACTGGCATTAGATCTACAATTACAAATAATCTACAATTCTATTTGCTATTCGAAGTTACATTCACACTGCGAACTTATTACATTTTAATTTAGTTTAGTAGGCTTTGACACGAAGAAAAATAATACAGAAACTGTATCTTACCCGCTGCGAAATAAAGCGCAACTGCAAAGATTCCGAGAAAGATTTTGTTCATGTTTGGTGTTGTATGTGAGCTGAGCTGAGCTGAAGCAGAGGACCGTTAGACTCTCGCCAGACTCTGCTGTGATCCGCTAGATTTATAGATCCACACCCAAAGCGCCGCCCGTTACGCGTCCAAACACGGAAGCGATGGAGCGCAGCCTGCGGCTACCTGAGTCTCCAGGGCACGGTGCGCATTACCCCATGACACCGCTGCTGTCTGTTCTGTTATGGGAATGTCGAAATTAGCCTAAAACGTTAGTCAACCTCATTAAATATTAATATTCGACCATGGACTGTTAATTAAACGCAGCTGCTGTTCCTCTATAGGGGCAGGTGGGTTATGCTGCTCCTGGGACGTGCGTACTTCCGAGTTGACAAGTCATTATTACGACGTCGGGTGCGTTCAAGTCACTTTGGTTGGAACAAGATGGCGATTTAACTTTTATACATAAAATTAAATTATTTTTTTAACTCTACATCTACAAAATGATGAATGAAGAATGTGCGTCATTGTGTTTTTTTCTTTTTTTATTTAATTTATGAAGGTGATGTAAACTGAATAATTATATATTCTATTATAATTATACAATAATATAATATTTTGTATGTATAACTTATAAAATGTTATTGTGCATTACAAAAACTAATCATTTTATTAATTTCAACAACGTTACTGACGCTGCATATCTTGCTGCGTCCCTTGCATCCAGCACGTTTTTTCACTGACACGCCCCCGACTCGGAAACTCGGGGCTTAAAGAAAATGTTGAGTTTCCCATTCATAATAACCACTTTGTGGTGGCGTTCAACTCGTAAACAGGGCCGCTGCTGGCCAAATAGGTGTCCTAAGCAGAATTATATCGTTGTGCCCCCTCCGTCAAATATTATGGAAGTAAAAATAATAATAATAAAACACATATAGGGGTTAAAATAGAACTTGTATATTATTTACAACTTACAAATACAAGTGTAGCTCTAGACAGTTACCTATGGCTGGCTATGATTTTATTAATACAGTTGTTTGATTGATTTTATAGTCTCAAGCATTCAGAAATCAAGCAAAAGAGAATTAAGCAGTTTTACTATGATACAACCATGGTTCATTTTTGTAAGGGTTGTGATGTCAACATGTTTTTGTTGAAGACATTATAAAGGCTGTGTCATCTATAGCAAAAAAGCGGCCAGAAATGAAAGATTAAGTGGATATTTGAATTAGCCTAAATGTTTGGTCAATATTACACAAGGATTTGATCGTACTGTAAGTGTAACAGCAGAAGTTACCAGGCCTTTGGTGCACTTTACAGGCATTTGTAATAATATGTAATGTACAGAAATTGTTTATTTTGTATTACATTATGTATTTTAACAGCGTTATACATTGAAACCGTTTAATTATTAATTAACCATTATTGCCTCATTGTTTTTATATAATGATATACATAAATAAAAATCTAAACATTAACATATACTGTATATACAGTATATTTATATATATATATATTATTTTTTTGAGCAACTGGGATGGTGCCCCCTGGGAGTTGGTGCCCTACGCAAACTGCGTACTCTGCATATAGGGAGCAGCGGTACTGCTCGTAAATACGATGTATCCAACATGACTTGAACGCACCATAGTGCCCCACCAAAATATTCATCCGCTTGAAAACATACAACTAACAAACGATCTTGCAAATGAGTCATTCTTCATTTGCGGTGGCAAGGGGGTTCCTAAACGTTCCAAAAGTTAAAATAAAACGTTAAACAGTCCTACTAATAAATCATAAAATGTTTGCATATGTGTATTGTGAGGGTGAAAACAAACTCTTAAAATGTAGGCTACTTTTTTTGTTTTAAAATATGTATTTAATTACGTTTTCATGTGTAACCAAATCTGCATGTTCTCAACATTCATCACAGAGGTATTATTTATTTATTAATATTTATTTATTTATTTTATTTCACATTTAATTACAATGTAAAGATTTTATTTAACATTCAATTAAATTACATGTTTTATAAAATACTAATTTTATTGTATTTTAAGAAAATTATGTGTGGACACAATACAATATGTGTTAATATAATATAATATAATATGTAGCCTATTTTGTCTGTGTTGTTAACAGTGGATGTCACCCCTTTAAAAGAGGAGGAACTCTGTTGGGACTGCTTTGTGTGTAAAAGTCATTGCCAGCGATGGTTAATCTGAGGGGTGCATGGTGAGTTTATTCTTTCTTATCCATTTTCATTAATTTAGCTACATTTCTGACAATTTCACGTGTAACACTTTATTCCAGTGGTGTTTCAGTAGCTGTCAGCTCCGTTTTTGAAAATCATGACATTCTACTAGAATCTTTTGAAGCTATGCAGTCATCTTATGACTTTGATTAAGTCACTGTTAGGAAGAATAAACCCAGCAGGCACCAGACGTCTATGTAACGTCAGGTAGACATTGGACATGACGTCGGACAGACGTTGAAAATGAAAATCGGGTTGACGTCAATTTGACGTTGACTTATCGTTGGATTTTGGTTACACAACCTAAAAACAACAAAATCTCAACGTCAGCTGACGTCGGTATTGGACATCAATTTAACATTGACATTAGACGTTGAATTTACATTGAATTTTGGTCACCTGACGTCGCAACCGAAATGTAACCAAATATCAACGTCGTTGTGTGCCTGCTAGAAGGTTTATTTCATGTTTTCTGATCACAAATATCTCTTCTTCTTGGATCTATGTATTTATACATGCCAATTTTGACATTCTCTATGCACAGCTTCAAAAGCTATATATTTAAACAAATTCCAGATCAGCTGCATTCACACAAAACATTATGTATTGTGTTCATCAACTGTGAACAGTCCTAAAAAGTATTTCCCTGTGTGTAACATTGATTAAAGTTTCCCACCCTTGTATCTAACCAGACAGAGTTTGTAAATGCATGGCTGTTTTATATTTTACATCATTTATCACAGTCAGTGTCTTGGGCCAGAGGTGGGGGAGACACTGTGATAAATGATAAGTGTTCCTGTGGCTCAGTGGTAGAGCATTGCGATAGCAGCGCAAAAGGTTGTGGGTTCAATTCCCAGGGAACACACATACTGATAAAAAGAATGTATAGCCTGAATGCACTGTAAGTCGCTTTGGATAAAAGCGTCTGCTAAATGCATAAATGTAAATGTAAATGATGTAAAATATAAAACAGCCATGCATTTACAAACTCTGTCTGGTTAGACTCCAGCATCACTTCAATACACAACAACTAGACAAGGCATACATGAGGGCTTAAACACACATGACAAAAGGGAACATATGACTGTATAGAACATGACACTTGAACTGGGGAAGCACACGAGGGTGGTGGAACAAAGGTGGACCAGTGGAGGACTGGAAGGCCAGATCCATGAAGCGGAGGAGGGCCTGAATCATGGAGCAGAGGAGATCTGGGGCCGTGGAGAAGCAGGAGACCACGGCGGAGCTCACGATTCCCCTGGCAAAGCCATAACAGAGCAACTGCCTGGTCCATGGTTGGTTGTGTATTCTGCTGATATTGAAGCAGATGAAGACAATAGCCCCTTTCACACAGTATTACCATCTGTTAAATTCCTGAAATGACTTTAGAAATGTGCTGTTCACGCAGGCAATACTGTTCTGTCTTTTTACCCGTAAAGCACCATTCACACATCGCTTTCAAAATACAGGTAAATTCTGTGACATCATTAACCAGAAATGACCTCTAAACAGCTGCGCTCCAGTGTTGTGTTTGTATACGCGGTCAGTGTTTTTGTTGATGTTTTTATTTTTGTGTCAAACGTTCACATTCATGCAGCTTCTTTTGGCCCAGAGACATCATATTCTCGACGTCAAACTGAACTACACAGCGCGGAGTAAATGCGTCAGAATGCTATGATTGGCTGTTTAAAGTGCGCCTATTATTGGTAATGAAAGGTTCATATTTTGGTTTTGGGAGTCCCCAACAACAGGTTGACATGCATGCAAGGTCAAAAAACACTTTCATTGTCTTATGCATTTATTTCTACCTTACTTGCTCAACGACTCCCAAACGATTCATTCAACAAATTTTTCCAAACCCCTCCTTTGCGTGACACTAATCTGCAGTGATTGGTCAATTGGATCATGTCTGTAATGTCTGATAAAGCAGTGTTTGTGAGCACAGTGCTGCTTTGTGTACATTGTTACCGGGGAAACAGATATTTTTGCTCCAAAAGCTACACCTAGTGGCAAAGAATGAATTAGCATTTTCATTCAGACCAACACGAAAGACCAACAAGTGGGCGGCCATATGCTAATGATTCATATTGACGTCAACATGAAACGGCTTGGGATTCATTTTAAAAACGACTCGTTTCAATGATTCAGAATCGACTCTTTATTTTGAGAGACAATAACTTTATACACGGTGCACTTTCAGATTTAAAACTTTGCAGGATGTTTTCATTCACTTACACACTGCATGAAAGCTCATTTTCAAAAATCCATAATTTTTTAATTACACTTTAATTTTGAATTTCAATGGCTCTGGATTGGCCCGGAGCAGATGTCTTATGGCCGTGGGCTGCTCATACTGGTTATGCTCGTTACACACACAGCTTCATTCCGTTCACTGGTAATGATCATGACAACTTCTCATATCGGTGGTAATGTGACAACTTCTCATATACGAATCTAGTTGGAACGGTACCTGTTGAGTTTGAACATGTCCTGTCTGACACAACAGTAATTTAACAGTCTGTATGTGTGATAACAGAGTAATGAAGGGGGTGCAGTATTACTTCTGTTTAGTAAGTCGATTATCCAAAAACTTGAAACATGAGATAAACATGAAACAAAAACCGGTAACACTTTACAATAAGGTTCATTAGTTAAACATTAGTTAATGTATTAACTAACATGAACAACCATGATGTTACATTTGTTTACATTTACAAATGCTTCGCTAACGTTATTAATAAAAATTGTTAGTTCACAGTGTTCAGTTCATGTTCAGTGACATTAACTAATGTTGTTTTAATAATGTTTAATAAATATTGAAATTAACATTAATTAATCTGACTATTCAGTTAGTTCATGTTAACTAATGTTAACTAATGCAGTTAACTAATGAACCTTATTGTAAAGTGTTACCTAAAAACCTAAACATGAACTAAGACCGTGACTTTACTGATAACAATAACCTGAAACAGCATCACATATACAACAATTAGACAACATAACACATTACTATGACAACTAAAGAGAACATGACACATGAAACGGGGAAGATCACATGAGCGCATGGGAAACACATAACAAACAAGGAACAAGGCTGTGACTAAACCTCAAAACAGAAGACCTGAAACCTTAAAACCTTAAACAGACATGACAGATTAGCTGTGTTTAATTAGGGTTGAAGATAAGCTCTGCTGGGAGGTAGGAGTGGGATCGAACACCCTCACAGTAGTGATTTTTTAAATTCAGACTATGATTGCATCCAGTCAGCGATTTAGAACACGTTGTTTTCATGTGTCACACGTCTCCTAGCAACGAGCCACATGTTTCTATGTGAGTCTGTTGTGTTTAGAATGACTAATGTTGATCTTTATTTTGTGGAACACAAAAGCAGACCGACTATTCAGTCTCTCTCATTTATTTAATTAAAAGGAAAATATATGGGATGATGTGAAGTAAATGCTTGAGGCTGTCAGTCTTTAAACATGCTATATTACATCTGTTTTTGTGTTCCACAGAAGGATCATTGTCATACAGGTTTGGAACAATATTGTGACGTCTCATTCTTTGATAAACTATCTATTTATTTTCTAATTTAGAGACTATAATGGTCTATAATAGCCATGTAGAAAGTGTGTCGATTGTCTAACATTGTAAAATAAGCAAAACAATTTCACTATTTTTATTCAACATGACTTTGATGAGAAAAAACATACTGGATTGTTGAGCGTTTCAATGCCAAAAAACAATTTATGTTGATTGTATGTCAGTTTGCTACCTAAATTTCAGAAACTCATTTAACTCATGAAAACAAGCTGTGAACTGAAGTCCTTAGCATCTCCCTGGAATCATGTGTAAAGCTTAATCTGTAATTTTGTTCTCCAGGAAAATCATGGAAATAACTTTCTTATGCCGCTTGATTAGAAGCAGGCCAAGCTGTTATTGTATGAAAGGCACTCAAGCCCTTACTAATTCTATGGTGTCATTATAGAACTATTCCAAAAAGCTTGTGCAGGTTTCTGTCGATGTACTGGGAGAGAGACCATGAGGATGGGTCCTAATCCACAGTTACTAGAAGCATTTGGTTGATGTTATTGCTGGTCAAGGGGGTCACATCAGATATTTCACATACTTTTTACAGCAAAAAAAAAACTCTCTTAGATAATTTGTTTAAAAACAAACAAGTTTGGTTTACTTGTTTAATTTAGTCCATGTTGAGGGATTGTCTAAAAATGTAACATTAGTCAGAATTATGCAGAAATAGCAGCAACTTTTATGGGTTCAAACTTTCTAGTGCAACTGTATACTTTGCTAACTAAGAAGTAACCTATTGCAGATTTTTTTTTTTTTTTTTTTTTTTAATCGACAACAGGTTTTATGTTAATTTATTACAGGGTTTCCCAATCCTGTTCCTGGAGATCCACCTACCTGTAGAGTCCAGATCCAACCCTGATCTAACACACCTGTCTGTATTTATCAAGTGCTCCTGGAGATCTTAATGAGCTACATAGTTAGTTCAAATAACATGACCCCAACAAAAATTCATGCTTGTAAGAAATTATATATACCTGTATATATTTAAAAAAAAAAAAAATGTTTTGGATCTCCAACTCTGCATGTAATTATCAAGTAACCCTGAACATCTTGATTAGCTGCTTCAGGTGTGTTTGTCTGGGGTTGGAGCTGAAGTCTGCAGGTCGGTAGATCTCCAGGAACAGGGTTGGAGACCCCTGAGTTAGAAGAATTTCATAAATGAACATAATATGTGTAATAATATGTAACAAACTCACAAACAAAAAAAAAAAATGCTGCAGCTAATGGATTTCTGGAACAAATTATTCTTATCATTTTTAGTGAAATTCAACAGCTAGCATAGTACATGCTAAATGAAGCTTATTTAACATATAAATGTAGTAAATACAAATAAGTATTAAGTACGATGTTACATGTCACTGGCATTAGGGAAGCCATTGCTCATAGAGTCAATGTAGTGTTTACCTTCATGCGGTGTACTCTTCAGCACAATGATAACCACAAAAACATCAACATAACAAAAACTTATAAATGTCAAACAGCAATACACACTAACAAGTCTTCCCCTTCACTAAAAAAAACCCCACATAATACAGCCTTTCAACAGTTATTCACCTTATCCAGTCCTATGCAAAACATGCTGGGAACTAGAAATCTACTGCCCAATTTCCAAATTTGACAAGAGAATCATATTAAGATACAGGTTCATTTTTTAAGAAGATGAATTAATGCAGAAACTGGCACAACAATACCAGCGAAGAACTTAAAATTAGAATTCATCAAAATTGGCCAGGTTAGAACCAGGTTTTTTTTTTTTTTTTTAAGCACTTTGTGCCAAGTAGGTTAGCTACTAAACACACACATTCCACTTCAGAGTTTACTTTTAGAAAATCTGCTCTGCACACATTTTTGGGTTTTGTCTTTACAGCATTGGCTGCACTATTATTTGAATGACCTGCCATTCAAATAAGCTCTGGTGTATTGTTGTGATGTCATGGGTTTCCTGCTCCTGAACTTTACATGTCATTCAGATGCTCTCTTCCTGTCTAATTGACCTATCAGTAGCCCCTCCCCTCGAACGCAGACTAGCCAATGGCAGTTGAGTATCAGTTGCACGGGGAGCGCAACTCGGATATCTTTAGGTTATAAATTATATCTATCATTTATTTTATTCAATTTCCTGAATCCAAACAAAACAGAGCAAAATGTCCCTAAGTATTCAACCCCAATACAAATGAAGACAAAAACGTTCATTTTCTGCTTGTCATACACTCATTAAGTTACAATCTTCATCTGCTCGAGCACGTTAATGTTATCTTGTGCTTCAGCAAGGTATCTCTGGCTAAAACTAGCTAACGTTAACGTTAGTGAGTCCATGCTAACGTACAAACCTAATGTTCTCGCGTCTTGTACAGTGTAGATCAAAAACACATAAACGAAGGTCTACATTTCACCGTCTCTTCATATTAAACTGGTTAAATGTACATTAATTTAATCGTACCCTGTGATACATGAACAGTGTTGATCCTGCATGTTGTCATCCGCGATCGTAATATGAGACTTCTCCCACTTGCATTGTGATCTGTAAACCCTCGCTTCGAGTTACCCACCGGATTTATTTTTAAATATATTATAAATCCCTCCATGGAATATTTAATTCCCATTTGGTGGCCTTCTGTGTCCAAAATTGTGCAAAAACATCATGGGACAAGGTTTTTACAGCAGCGTCATTGTAAGACAGTGAGCAACTCCTTTTGTTTGTCCGAGGGAGCAACAGTAACTAAGGTCAATAACTGGCCATAACTGGTCAATTGGCCAGTTATGGATCACAAAAGGGCTTTCACACTTGAATTAACTAGCCCTAGGTCATCCTAAATCCAGAGTAAAAGGAATCTAGGGCTATCTTGCTTCACATTTCAAACTCATAACAATACATCCTGGGTATTCGTAAGCTAAACCCTGGGTTAACGTTTGCTAATAACTTGTTTGAATATTTGTGGTATCAGTGTCATAAATTGGACAAAGACAGCATGTGATGCATGTACATTTTCTTCAGTCAAATTCACTTGTTTTCTCTCCCCATTTTTTACCATTTCCCTTCAAAAACTGAAAAGATTGTTTATAAAATGCACTGTGTGTGAGGCACACAATTGTTTGTCAGGTGCAGGACATCTAATCGTACAAGCTGCCACTGTAAAAGCATAACCCTGGGTAAAAAGCGGTGCTAACCCCACTTCTGAATTAACCCGGGGTTAAGCACAGTGTGAAAAGGTCTAATAAGATGCAAATCTGATAAACAACATGAGAATGCTGTCTCCACAAGACAACAAAATACTTAAAAATAAATAACAGCCATCAGTGATGTCATTTACAGTAGTACTTCCCAAACCAGTGACTGAAATCCCAGTTGGATTGTTTATCATTACAACACAGCTTGGTGTGGCTTCATATTAAACTCCAGTTGCTTGTACTCTAAACAAACAGTACAAACCTGAAAACAAACAACAATTATCTTCCACAAAAAACTCTATATTTCCATACACTGAGCAGTGTGACTTGCACTAATGGATCCTGCTTTACATGTGTTCATGGTACAATCAAATCTCTCTCCCTCTCTATGTACACAGATTTTATCTGTGTTTCTTTTATCAAACCACCATGAGTTATGTGACACTATGGTTCAACTGTGTGAATAAAGGACCCTTTTAGCAGCAGGCCTCTAGCTGTGCAGAATGTTAACTGTTGTTTTGATTCCTCTGGCCAGAGGAGAACTGGTCCCCCAAATGAGCCTGGTATCTCCCTGTTTTTTTCCTCTCCATTTCTATCACCAATGGAGTTTTGGATTCCTTGCCACTGTTTCCTTTTGGCCTTTTTGCTTAGTTTGGGATATTTAATTTCTGACAATATTGTTGATTTGACTGCACAGACACTTGGATGAGAAGTGAACCAAGCTGGATTATGACATCACTGTTTTCTCCTGAGCTGCTTTAGAGATAATTATTATTATTTTTTTTAAATCATTCTATAATTGATGGACTTTTACGCAGTTTTTGAACTAAACTGAATCAACAACGAACTGATTTCAACTGAATAGTCACTTTTTACTATTTTCTTTTTAGAGCTGCTTTACAGTTTTGAGAACTAGATAATTAAAATAGTAGATTACACACATTACATTAATTGACAGCAAAGAAATCAAGTTTAAAAAGAAACAATTTTGTCATGCATATAATATGATTTAGGGTGTATTCACACCGGTCTTGTTTGGTTTGATTGAATCGAACTCAAGTTCGTTTCCTCTCTTTGTGTGAATCTTTTGGGCAGGTGTGAATACAGCAATCACACTCAGGTGCGGACCAAACAACCATACTGAGACCCAGCTGAAGAGGTGATCTCGGTCCGGTTCCAAACCAACTCTGGTAGTGTTCGTTTAAGGTGTGAATATGACCTGACCTCGATCCAACCCAATTGCAGAAATCATGCTCAGAAACAGACAGCTCACGCATATAGTGCTGTTGTTTGCATTTCAGTAGCTTAAATCACTTGTTTTTAAACCACAATGCTTAAACACAAGTGCAAATGATGAGTTTTCATGACCATGGCGCACAGCAACCATGTGAGCGCCCTAAATAGGCTAATAAGCTTGCCACAAAGCCCCAGCAGAAGATACAATGAATGTGTCAGGGGGAAACAGTAAGGAGATATTTGAATTATTTATTAATAAACTAGTGTTTTCTGAGTCAGTGTCGCAAAGATGAAGTTGACAACCCTGACTCGCCATCTCCTCATTGGACACACCTTTAGAAAGAAATGCATCTTTACAGATTACATAATGAAAGAGTTTTTGTTCTGGATTTGAATTATTTAGTTTGTAGTCATTTAAAGCTTTCAATAGATATAATCATCATGTATGTAAGGAAAATATTCGCTGAGTTTCGGTTCATTTTTGTGAGGCGCTCTTGTTCAAGACTGAGACAGTGGAAAGCGAATCCTATTTGTTTTCTTTATTTTACAAAAGCACAACATTTTCTTGATATTGTGAGTGCACACAAATAAAAGTAGACCCGGTAGCACTTTATTTTAGGGTCTCTTAACTAGTTGCTTATTAGCATGCATATTACTACAATATTAGCCATTTATTAGTAGTAATTAAGCACATATTAATGCCTTATTCTACATGACCTTATTCTACATCCCTAATCCACCCAATACCTAAACTTAACAACTACCTTACTAAATATTAATAAGCAGCAAATTAGGAATTTATTGAGGGAAAAGTCGTAGTAAATAGTAAATAAGTGTTCCCTATTCTAAAGAGTTCCAAACTATGTGTTATTCTCACCTTTATGAGCAAAAATTACGGCATATTTTAATTTGTTTACACTGATGTCCTAAAGCGCTTCAGCTTCCACTCTCCGCACAAACGATTGGATATGCGCCTAATAGCGCACATTTATCTAGGTTTAATGTTTAAACTAACATCGTGATATGCTTTAAGTATTTTAGGTAACACTCTATTCTGTCTACAATAAGTAACTTTGCATCTACACGTCAACAAACTCTCATTAGAATATTAGTAGACTGTCTGATTAATATCTGCTAACTCTTTATTGTGATGGCATCTCAACAGTACTGACTATAAGTAACTTTGCAAGTACATGTCAACTTATTCTAACCCTAACCCTACCAGTCTACTAGCACTCTAATAAGAGTCAGTAGATGTGTAGGTGCAACGTTACTTATAGTCAACAGAATGTGTTAAAGGGACCATCAAAATAAAGTGAAACCGTATTTTATATCTATAGATTTTATTTTAAGTCTGGTGGTCCTGGAGGACCCGACTCCTGTGGTCCCAAGTCCAGTGGTCCTTGTGTACCTGACTCCTGTGGTCCCAAGTCCAGTGGTCCTTGTGTAACTGACTCCTGTGGTCCCAAGTCCAGTGGTCCTGGAGGACCCGACTTCTGTGATCCCAAGTCTGGTGATCCTGGAGGACCCAATTCCTGTGGTCCCAAGTCTGGTCCCAGAGGTCACTAAGCAGCCCGCTTTCCTTGTCTCACCCATGATCCTTGCCCTGCGAGCTCCAACCATGATCCTTGCCCTGCCGGCTCCAACCAGGCTCCTTGCTTTGCTGGCTCGAACCAAACTCCTTGCCCTGCTGGCTCCAACTATGCTACTTGCTTTGGCAGCTTCCTGCTGTGTTGGCCCAGGAGTCTGCCTCAGTGTCCACTTCAAAGCCCGCTCCAGTCCGGGAGTCCTCAGAGTCCACTCAAGAGACCTCTCCAGTCCGAGAGCCCTCAGAGTCCCTTCAAGAGCCCGTTCCAGTCCAAGAGCCCTCAGAGTCCATTCAAGAGCCCGCTCCAGTCCGAGAGCCCTCAGAGTCCCTTCAAGAGCCCGTTCCAGTCCAAGAGCCCTCAGAGTCCATTCAAGAGCCCGCTCCAGTCCAAGAGCCCTCAGAGTCCACTTCAGAGCCCGCTTCAGTCCGGCAGTTCTCAGAGTCCATTCAAGAGCCCTCTCCAGTCCGGGAGCCCTTAGAGTCCATTCAAGAGCCCGCTCCAGTCCAAGAGCCCTCAGAGTCCATTCAAGAGCCCGCTCCAGTCCAAGAGCCCTCAGAGTCCACTTCAGAGCCCGCTCCAGTCCGGCAGTCCTCAGAGACCATTCAAGTATATGAGTTCACTCCAGAGCCCACTCAGGTCCACATGTCCACTCCAGAGCCCACTCAAGTTTATGAGTTCACTCCTGGGCCCATTCCAGTCCTGGAATCCTTTCCTGAGACTACTCCATGTCCTACAGAGGTGGCGGCTTCTGCTGCAGAACCTCCTGAGGCGGCGGTGTTCACTTCAGCTCCTCTCTGGGCTGTGACACCAACTTTACTCTCAGGAACAACCTGGCCTCCTGCTCTGCCGGCTCAGTGCTGGCCTTCTGCTCAGCCGGCCCCGCTCTGGCCTCCTGGTCTACCTCTGTCTCTAGGCCCTTTTCCACTACACGGGCCTGGCCCGCCATCCCTCCCCCTGGTCCGCCTTCATTCCGCCTCCCTCCTTGGCTTGCTTCTGCAACATGTAAACAATACATGAGCATGGTGCCACTGCTTACGTAACACACACACGTGTCAGCAAGCATGCGTCGTTTACATGATGCGGAAGTAAGCGCATGCGTCGTGATACTCTGTCCACAATGGCAGTGCGTTGCAGGAGACTGGATGAGGAGGACAAGAGTTGTTGAATAAAGTCATTATTTTTGTTTTCTTTGCACACAAAAATATTATCGTAGCTTCACAAAATTACGGTTGAACCCCTGATGTCACATGGACTATTTTACCGATGCCCTTGCTACGTTTCTGGACCTGGGAACATTACAGTTGTGTTGCTCTCTATGAATTGTCAGAGAGCTCTCGGATTGCATTAAACATATCTTAATTCATGTTCTGAAGTTGAATGAATGTCTTATGGGTTTGGAACAGCATGAGGGTGAGGAATTAATGACAGAATTTTCATTTTTAGGTGAACTAACCATAAACAAAAACTAAGCTATTATATGAAAGTAACAGTTTTACCTAAGATAAAACTAAAAACCTTTTGTTAGTCAATGTGTAGTTTACCTATCATCAAGACAAATTATTTTAAAAATATTAATCATATTTTACGTACTAATAATCATTCAATAATCAATACATAAATAAACAAACAGAAAAAATAATAAAACCTACAATAATTTCTGCAGCCAGAAAAAAATGTAAATCATAATATTGTATTAGAACAAGATCAAATGAACCTTAAATAAATGACAGATGTTTCACTTTTTTTCAGTGTACATTTTGTATGTCTTACATATTTAACACACCTGGGGGGTATTCCAGAAAGCAAGGTTAACTTACCGTCACATATACCCTGAACTCTCGGTTGAGAACCGCTTTTTTAAACAGTCATATATATCGGTGCTGAAACTTTGCATAGTGTGTTCATATTCTGGGTTTATCTGCTTGCTTGTACATAGTTTGTTTCATTTATAAGATGTATATTGAATTTGTTTTTCCAGTATCATTCTTTAATGCATTATGCTTCTTTCCTTAAACTGTCCCTGTCTAGCTTTTACTAATCGAACCAATGCCTGAAACTTTGTATTACGAGCACTTCCTGTGTTTATTTGCCTCTTTAGGATGAATCGCTTATTGTTTTCCTCAACTGTAAGACGCTTTGGAGAAAGGCGTCTGCTAAATGTAAATGTAAAAAGCATTTTCTTTATTATGTTTTTCCTTGGGAAAACACATATATAATAATGCACAATATAGCATGCTGCATTCATATTCTGGGCGCATCTGCTAATCTGTATAGTATTCGTCATCACTAAGATGTATACTGAGTTTGGTCTTTAAATGTTACAGTCTTAGTACATTAAATGATGAGCAGCGAAGGAAAGTAAAACAGCCTATTACATGCCACTCTAGGTGTGGCTCAGTCAGTCCTTCAATTTGTTAAGTAAAAGTACACCTCTCCCCAAAAAGCAGCATCATTCACATCTCTAGTACAAATGCTGCAGGACAGGTTACACCCTAAAATGTAATATATATTGGAATTATGTGAACAAACAACTAAATGTATGACAAATAACAAGCGATACTTGCCTTAGCAAACACAACTAATACGATTTAATTGATGCTTGCCTGAACCAGATCCTAGTGACACTGGATCTATTTGTTTTTTTTTGCTTTTCTAAATATTGAGTGTCCTACAGACCAGTGCTTCCCAAACCTGTCCTGGAGGACCCCTAGCCCTGCACATTTTCCCTGCGTTCCATTCAGAAGGGCTCATCCCTATACCCTAATCCCTTCATAGGGTTTACCCTCTGGAGTGAGAACTTCGAAGGGTTGAAGGGTGTAGGGGACCAAACAACAGTTTCTTGAAGTGCCCTTCTGCGACATTATACGGAGGCGGTGTCATCATGCAAAGAATCGACGCAAAGGATCATGGGGGCCCAAAGTGTCCATCAGTTGTACCCTTCGAAATCCGTCATTCCGAAGGGCCCTTTGAAGTGGCTAATTTTGAGCACATCAGTTTGGAACGACACTTCAATATGGCGGCCATGATTGTTTTCACTCCGAAGTGCCCTTCGGAGGGCGATATATCCCATTTGGAACGCACCGCTAGTATGTCTCCCTTATCTAACACACCTGATTCAACTCATCAGCTCGTTAGTAGAGACTGCAATACATGAATTGAGTGTTTCTTGTAAGGCTGGGTACACACCACAAGATAACCAGGCTGATTTTGGGCCGCTTTCTCCCCTTCCGACAATCCTAGGTAATGTCCCGATTATCTTGGTGGTTCTAAAGATTATCTTTATCAGATTTTCCTGTGGTGTGAGGTGTGTTAAGAGTGACTGAATCTGCTCGGAAGAACGTCGGAGGCGCCCCGATCGCGAATCAACATGTTGAATATTTACGATCAGAAATCCTGATGTGTGTGTGTGAGTGTGAGTGAGTGTGTGTGTGTGTGTGTGTGTGTGTGTGTGTGTGTGTGTGTGTGTGTGTGTGTGGGGGGGGGGGGGATGGGGGGGGGGACCCCGAGGACACCACACACTATAGGAGCAAATCGGTTAAATCTAGGATTTATTTCTCCTCATGTTTGTGGTCTCTCATATTTTGAAGATCTAATAAGATTTTCAAAATCTTTTAGTGTGTACCCAGCCTAATGGAGACAGGTTTGCCCAGGGCTAGGGCAGGTTTGGGAAGCACTGTTCTAGACAAATAATTCCTTTATCAACCCATATTTTAAAGTGTTTATTCTGAAAACATTTTTAAAGCAATCTATTGCCCCATATTGGTGTCTTAGGGGAAAGAAAATATTTTAAAACTCTTTTAAACATTTTAAACCTTCCTGATTATAGTATAAAGCTAATTTGATAAGTCTAATTCTGTTTTTTTACATGCCATATGAAATCTAACCATTAATAGAGGAGAAAAAGATTGAAAAATATATAAAGACATTCCTCTTGATAACATTAATCCTTCCAAATAGTGTCAGTGGTAGGACCATCAATGGTAAAATCATTCTCCACTTTCTCCAGAAGTGTAGGCAAATTGAGCTCAGTCCCCATCTACAAAAATACCCAAGTATTTAATACCTGTGGGTGAAAATTTGAAAGGGAACTTATCACTGATCACAGTTCTATATTTTTGTATATTCTATATTTCACTTTTTTTTGTTGGTGTTGTTGTTATTAGTGTCTAGGAATGTAGGAAGATGTAAAAATAAATGAATAAATAGTCTTCAGTGTAAAATGCCAACTAACTACGCTAACTAACCAAACATAAATATGGCTCCCACTCCTAAACTGGTGTTTTTATACAGGTAACGTGACATACTAACATTGTCTCAGCACTTTTATTCAGAGAGAGTGGGAATCATAAACTCATAATTGCAATAAAGAAACCTATTTTTTTGTATACTAAACAGCTAATTTTGCACTTAATGCACTTTAATTGTGTGGCGGTAATGCTGAAGTCCAACTAGAGATATACTGAAGTATATTTGATTGTGCTAAAGTGGAACTATTGAAAGTAAGCTTCAGGCACACTAAATATCTTGCCTGTAAAGGCTGATATTATTCAAAGATCATACAATCCTCATCAATATTGATATTAAAACACATTTAGGCTATGAAATGTGTGTACATTAAGAAATGTGCATTGTGCACAAGTGATACTTCAAGTAAAGTTTAATTATAATTTTTATATCAGTAAGTCTCGAGCGATAGGTCAGTAAATACAGTGGTGGCCAAAATGATTAGAACACTAGTATTTTCACCAGCTAAAAAATGTTTTTTAGTCAGTTGTTTCTATCTTTTGCTGTAGTGTGTCAGTAGGAAATATCAGTTTACATTTCCAAACATTCATTTTGCCATTTTGCCAGTGAAATTTTTGTTTGCACAAGTCAACAGCCAGTGCTCCACACAGAGATGTGATCTGATCATCCAGTCTGTCTAGAATGACATGAAGAAACAGAACAAACTGAGACAGACTAAATCCAGAAGAACAATGTCTCCAAGACGCTTCAAGAAACCTCCTGCAAAGCTCCTGAGAAACTCTGCTCAAGTGCACCGAGGACAAAAGCTGCTTTAAACACAAAGGATCCTCACAACAAATGTTGATTTCATTTAGTTAATAGAAGTTAATTGATCAAGAAAATCTGTTTATGACATTATTTTTGACAGCATCCTCATTTTACAGCATTTTACACAAGTGCCTAAAACTGTTAACAGCACTATAGCTTTACAGGTAGGTTTCTTGAAGCGTCTTGAGACACAGTTCTTCTGGATTTAGTCTATCTCAGTTTGTTCTGTTTCTTCATGTCATTCCAGACAGACTGATGATGATCAGATCAGATCTCTGTGTGGAGAACTGGCTGTTGTCAGACAAAAATCTCACTGGATTATTACAATTATGGCAAAATGAATGTTTGGAAATGTAAACTGATATTTCCTACTGACACACTACAGCAAAATATAGAAATAACTGACTTAAAACCATTTATCTAGTGAAAATACTAGTGTTAGCTCTGCAGGACACCAGCACTCCAGAACAGACATTGCCTATCCCTGCTCTAGACAGAAGAAATGGACCAGAAGTGACTCCGTTGGTGACAATTTCATGGCATGAACGTACCTGGGGGCACTTTTTAGCGAGACCATTTTTACGTACCTTACTGCACGTTTCGCCACAGTTTCAAAGAGAAATGTCCACTGAGTGGTGCTAAAACACGGGTTCAATATGTAAACCCTGGCACGTTTTTATTACGTTGATATAGGTATGTATTTTGGCGGTTCAGAATTCAAATATCCGGGGACCGTCGCTAAAAATGTATGCTCTATCATGTTGGAAATAATCCCTACACCAAACCCAACCCTAAACCTACCCGATAGTGTTGACAAATGCAAAACTGATATAAAAACACATTTGTTGATGCAACTGTGCTATTTGAACTTCCTTATATGCAGATTTTAACTGTTTTGTTGAACCGTAGTTACACGGGATTCGAACCGGAGCTCCTCACCTCTCAAGTACGTCTCCCTACTCCGTGAGCTACCGAACAAACCTACTGTCTATGAAAACCCATAGATATGAAGCTGGACGTGTGATATACGTCCAAAAGCATCAGTTTTCAAATCTCCTAGCATATTAATATTGTTTTGAAGTCATAACATTATATTTTTCAAGTAATTGTGCGAAAATTACGCTTTATTAATCGAAACTCTGTAAATTTGTGTGAAAAGGAATAAAAGGCGTCAGAGTTTTACTGCCTCTTGTGTTCATTTCTTTTGGAAACTGCAGTGATATGTACTTATTGGTCCATATTTCGCATCTCGCTAAAAAGTGACCCCAGGTACGTTCATGCCATGAGACCAGGTTGCAATTTTAGCTTTAGGAGATTTAGAGCAACTGAATCAAGTCTATGAGTTCTACACCAAAACCATTTTTTTTTAAGCCTCTGAATATGTATGACTATTTGACACGGTTGAATGTCTTTTTGGTGTCAAGGGAAACATCTACTTCCATGTATTTGATTAACATTATAATAATGTCTGCATAATATGAACAAAAATCACCTTGGGCTATCTGAGGACAACCTATTAACTACAAAGCCTGATGGGTCTGGCTTCACCGATACAGGTAGTAAATGTTCTATTCTCTTAACAATCATTTTAGTTACTATTTTATAGTCTGTATTAATAAGTGAGATTGGCTTGTAGAAGGCACACTCTACCGTTCTTATAAATAACCAAATTTATTGCATTAGAAAAAAAATCTGGGAAGCATTTATCCTCTCTGACTTGGTCCAGAACATCCATTAAAATGGTGTAAAAAAATCTCAAAATTTAATATAGAATTAAGGGGGAAACCCTCCCGTGGTGATTTATTGGAATGCAGAAATGGTATAGCTTCATTCAGCGCACATTTAGAAAATGGTTTTGCTTTTTGGAAATGGAAATGCTTTTTTCTTCAGATAAGAATGGTAGATTGACAGAGGAGACAAAAGCTTGCATTTGGTTCAGATCTTGGGATGTGTAAAATTCTTTATAAAATTATCTACAAGCATCGTTTATCTCTGTAGGGTTATGGGAAATGTTATATAGGAGAAATGCATCTATATTCAATTCAATTCAATTCAAGTTTATTTGTTTAGCGCTTTTTACGATACAATCGTTGCAAAGCAGCTTTACAGGAAATTAAGTTTCTACAATATATTTATATATAGTAGAAACTTAATATATTTAACTTATGGCAAAATTTGGTAATTCTGTATGTTGTCTGAGGGTTGGCATCCTCTGAGGTCCTCTGAGGGGTTGGCATCATCTCTTCTCAGGTGTTTGGTCATCTCAGATCATTTAAGGGTTGGATCCAGACTGAAGTTTGTGTAATTCCTAGTTACCACGGGATGCTAATTCTAAACTATTACCAAGGGGCAACATGTATATTGAAAATAGCAGAGGACCTAGGACAGATCCTTGTGGTACTCCATACTTTACTGGTGATAATTGAGATGACTCCCTGTTTAAATAAACAAAGTGGTAGCGATTGGACAGGTAGGATCTAAGCCATCTTAAAGCCTGCCCTTGAATACCCATATAGTTTTGTAATCGATCTATGAGTATGTCATGATCTATAGTGTTGAACGCAGCACTAAGATCAAGTAAAACTAGCAATGAGATGCAGCCTTGGTCTGATGCAAGAAGCAAGTCATTTGTAATCTTAACAAGTGCAGTTTCTGTGCTATGATGTGGCCTGAAACCTGACTGAAATTCTTCACAGAGATATTTTTTTTGCAAGAATGATCACAATTGAGCAGACACAACTTTTTCAAAAATTTTAGACATAAACATAAGATTTGAAATGGGTCTGTAATTTGCTAGTTCACTAGGATCTAGTTGTGGTTTCTTAATAAGAGGCTTAATAACCGCCAGCTTGAATGATTTTGGGACGTGACCTAAAGATTACGATGAGTTAATAATATTGAGAAGCGGTTCTTCTGCTACAGGTGACAACTCTTTCAGTAATTTAGTGGGTACAGGATCTAATAGGCATGTTGTTGGTTTAGATGCAGTGATAAGTTTATTTAGCTCTTCTATAGAATTTATCATTTGATTGTTTTGGTCTGTCTTATCAACTCAAGTCACCTTTATTTATATAGCGCTTTTAACAATACAGATTGTGTCAAAGCAGCTTTACAGTATCAAATAGGAAAATAGTGTGTCAATAATGTAAAATGACAAGATTAAACACTCAATTTTCAGTTAAAACAATTCATTACCGAATTCAGTGAAAGCTGCCATGCCAGTACCTTATGTGCCTTCTCTCCAAATTCATAGTAACCTTGCTTTGATCTTATGATGGCCCTTTCTGCCTGATGTGTATTAGAGTAACCCCTGCCTGTTCCTGACGTCCTCTCCGATCTATAATCTTCCACCTGGAGTTTTCCTGGGGCTCAGTAACCGCTGGTTGTAATTTGTTTGTTGCCTTTTGCTCAAAACTTGTGTTTGTATTTCACTTTTGGGTCCTCTGCTTTCAAAACTTGACATCAGTACTGACCAATGCTTGTTAGCAACTGAAGAAAAACTGAAGGATTGGCTCAGGTCAGTTGACGGGCCACTGCTGCGCATCGTCACGAAAGCTTATCATTTGCACGTGTTTTTAAGCCTTGCCAATTTAACCATTCAAAAGAGTTTAAAGCATTCAAACACAAGACGCGGAAAAACTCAACTGAGTACTCGTGCGCCGTGTTCGGTGTCTCACAGACAACAAGACCGAACCAAGCTCTACTTCGCGTCCTCCTGTGCCTGAACGAACAAATACAAATCGCAGTTTAAACTTGCAAAAAGAAAAAGATGTGAAAGAGCCCAATTCAGAACCCACGCACGGTGTTCAGAGAGACGCGTCTCAAAGCGCTTGAACACCGAATTTGCCTCTTCTTGCTCTTGTACCAACAAATGCATACAAAATCATGTCAAAATACCCGTCTTGGAGAGTATCCTCGAAAAAACTGTCGGTTATGTCTTAAGTGAAAGTAAACAGTTGAGAGAAAATCAGATGTGCACCATTATATTGGATGCATTGTCTCTTAAAGTGACCGCGCCTAATTTACTAGCTGCTGTCGGTGTCCTTAATGTTAATACAATAAAATGAAAGAAAGAAAATCACTCACTGCTCTTTACTGAATTACTTTGTAGTTTTAACAATAATTAATCCACAGTCAAACCAAATATTATTCAGACACCAGATCTAATTTTTTATATTTTTTTACTAGTGGGTCCAGGACACTATAGTTCATTTATTTAAGTTAGTATAGCAAAATAAAGTAAACGGTGACATATTATACCCAAAAATTCTTCATACAGTGGACTACCAGTAAAATTGATAAAAATTTGGGACCAAAAATTATTCAGACACTTTGACCTGAGCATGTTTTGCTTAAGTGCTTTTCTTTAATTGCTAATGCAAACTTTTTACTCCACAGACTGAACAAAATTAAGCATTGCTTGGTAATTGGACAACAAAGTATTGATAGTTGTGTAAATATTGTTATACTAACCGTTGTCTGATTTTTGGTTGATTGTAATCCATTACATACCTTTCTATCAAAGTTATCTGACATTATCAAGATGTATTTGCTCTGACACAGTTTAACTCTGAGTTCTTGTCATATTTTATTACCATTTTCTAAACTATAGCAAATAAACTGATAATGTGAGAAATGCTGAAGGTGTCTGAATACATTTTGGTTTGACTGTATATTTAATTTTTACAGTGAAGACTATGCAGTGCTATTTTACATTTGATTATTCGGTTTCTGTGCCCGGACACCTAGAAACGTAAAAAACTTAAACATTGTGTAAATAGCACAAATAAATAATAAGAACGAACATACAAATTAAACAATTAAACAAGGCCCACTGGTACAACCTGCACCGGGGCCCCGCAAACCAGTCCCGGCACCAGGACACTTGATCTGGGGGGGCTTGTATGATTCTCGGGGGGGGCTACGGGGGGGGGGGGTATTCTTTATAAAACACGCCATCAGATTTTAATTGAATGGATTGTTATTGTCGCTTTCCTTACACGCCACATTTAACAAACTTACAAACATCACTGTGTACTATTTAACAAATGTCTTGTTTGATAGTAATTAATTTAAATGTCTGAAACCAAATTTTATGTGGTTGAAAACACTGAATCGTTGTGATATAAGGTTAAAAGCACTGAGCGCATCTATTTCTGGCTCAGCGCCAGACAAAGCGCGAAATCACGTTTGAATTTGTGAATGTTCTAAATACATCATTTGGTGATTCGTCCGCATCAAACGGTTAAAATCAACGCGTTTCAGCTTCTTGGAGGCAGTGCTTAATTTGTAAATTGCGAGGTCCTGGAACAAAGTGGGGTGACTGATCAAATGATCAGAGGAGGGAGAGGTAACGGAGCATTCGCGCAATTGGTGGACATGGACCAACTTAAGTGATTACCAGCTTGCACCCGTTGCTTTTATAATGTGCACATTGTAGGCTACTCTAAAAAATAATGGTTATTTTATTTCAACATTTATTTAAACATATTTTAGTGTTTGGGTAGTTTTTGTGTAACCCAGCTCCTGACAGTCGCGTTTGCGTGGATCATTGCAGGGCGGGCTTCAGAATGTCGTAGGGGGGGCTAAGCCCCCCCAAGCCCCCCCTTGACGCCGGGCCTGCCGCAAACACCAGCTGAGGCCCTGGTTTTGACAATGTGACTTCAGTTTTAATCAATGTATTTAAGCAGTAAAAAAATAAAAATAAAAATAATAAAAGAATCCTGTAATGAAACAACACACTTCAAAACACACACAGCCTAGCTCATTCCTGTGTGTTTCTCAGAGAAAACAGGCAACACATTACTGTGGTAAATATATCAAGTATGTACTGACTGAGTTGGCTTTTGGCTCAGACAATAAGGCATGTCTGAGCAGATATTTGTACATGACTGCAGGTTTCTGGCATGTTCATGCACACACAAGCACATACGCAAGCACACATGTACTTAGCTATGTAAATAGGAACATTCCATGGAATTCTATTGTTTTTATATATAGTTATGAATACTACAACCTAGTAATCCACACCCTAACCCTAACAGAAAACTTTCTGTATTTTTGTACAATTAAAAAAAAAAAAGTTTTGTCCGGTTTAGCTAACGTTTGGGTTTAAATTAATCTCCAAAATATTGTTCAGTAGCTACATTTTCAAAACATTAGTCACATTGTCAAAACTCTTCACACAGTTAGCAAAGGTCTGTGGATCAAACTTTTTTTTTATTGCTTTCACACAAAATGCATTTACTGACCGCACCCTCCAAAATCCATTCTCTTGTCATTTATGCATCATCACCTATAAACAGTGCTGTGCAAGTTACTTCCAAACTGTAATACATTATAGATTACTTGTTACTGTTATTTAAAAGTAATTCCTTACCTTACAATATTACCGTCTCAGAATTGTAATGCGTTACACGACTCCTGTATTACTTTTGAGTTACTTTCACCAAAATAACTACAGAAGCAGAACTTAAAGGGATAGTTCACCTAAAAATTAAAATTCTGTCATCATTTACTCACCATCAAGTAGTTCCAAACCTGTATGAATGTCTTTGTTCTGATGAACACAAAGGAAGATATTCTGAAGAATGAGGGAAACAGAGCAGTTCTGGGGCACCTGTATTTTTTTTCCTACTATGGAAGTCAATGGTGCCCCAAAACAGCCTGATTACAAACTTTCTTCAGAATATCTTCCTTTGTGTTCAGAACAAAGACATTCATACAGGTTTGGAACTACTTGAGGGTGAGTAAATGATGACAAGATTTTCATTTTTAGGTGAATCATCCCTTTAACATTCTAAAATGACAAAATTTACTGCAGAGCATTTTACATCCAGTAGAGGGCGATATGGTGTAGCATAATGACTGTGGGCTATCCAGGCATCTCGCGAATGTACAGTCTTCTGCCATCTTCACCCATTAGCCGCTTTTCCACTGGCCAGTGCGAACCGGGCGGAGCTATAAATAGCCTCGGACCTCGAGCACAGAGGCCGAAATCATGCCACATCCGGCCAGTAGCCTCGCGGCACTTCTGTAAAACCCGCCCTAAACACGCCTTCACTGGACTACGTCACACAATACAAAGTTCCACCAGCGAGAGGGAGATGAATGAAATAAATCGCTAAACAAATATATCAGAAGCTGTCGTTGTTTAGTCTTTATTTACAAACATGGACACCAAACGTGGCTATTGACTGACCACGAAGAACAGGAAATAGAACTTACTTGCGGCATTTTTGATTCGTTAATGTCTTGCGGTCTTAAGTGTTTTTTTGTTTTTTTTAACAATTTAATTTTGGGCTAAAAGTGTGTTGTAACGCAAGCGTTGCTGAACATGTACCGAGTAAAATATTACTGAAAATTGATTAGTAATGCCTTACACTACTGCGTTACAGCAAAAAGTAATCCATTACTGTAATGCATTACTTTTGAAACGCGTTACTCCCAACACTGCCTATAAAACACTACATTTGTAGTACATTTTTCAAATGTACATTTAATTCTACTGAAATGTACACAATCTTATCAGAATCCTAGCAGAATAGGAATTATAGTCATAATAATTCCAAACACTACAGCTAACTGTAATTTCAGCAGAAAACTTACCCAGGTGTCTAAGGTTGGAAACATAGATCAAGGAAGACAGGTTGGTTGGGAAAGAAGACCGGCAGAGAGACAGGGAGGATTTGGCAAATATTATATGCAAACATATTTCTTTGTAACTGTCACATTTGGCATGCTAAGTCGGGGACACTTAATTTTTGGCAATGCTATCGACTTGATTCCATAGACACTATTTAAGGAGAACTAAACTGAGCTGGACAATGACATCACTGAATCAACGATGAATTGCCTTTAACTGAAAAATTGACTGCTTACTCTTGTCCACTTTTTAGAGCTGCTTTACAGCAAATTAAATTTTCTTTGCATTATTGACACACTGTTTTTCTGTTTAACACTGTAAAGCTGCTTTGACACAATCTGTCCTGTATAAAGTGTTATATACAAAGGTGACTTGACATATGGGGGGGGGGGGGGGGGGGGGGGGGGGGGGTCTTTGCATTATTTCTGATTCATTCTTTTAACATATGTTTTAATGAACATCTTCAGGGTTTGGTCAACAAACTAGTTATCCTATGCTTTGCCAGAGAAGAAGGTTAATCCTCTGTTTAGTCAAGGAAGGTTAGCAACTGTTACTGTTGAAATGATTTAGCGAATTGTTTATCCTCTGTTTTATAGCGAAGGTTGAATACATTATGATGTTTATTAAAGGTGCACTGAGCAATATTTGAAAAGCGCTTTTGACAACAGTGTCGGACCGAGTCCCAAAACACACTTGTAGCCAATCAACAGTAAGGGGGCATGTCTTGTAATGATAGAGAGAAGAGAGTGCTCAATTTGAGTGCACAGGACGGATATTAGCAGATCGACTATAGGTAGAGAGATGACAGAAAAAAAGAGGAAAAAATTAGATTAACTGGTGCTTTCAAATATCAACATCGTTTGGCTAAAATCACTTTGTGCACCTTTAACTAGATTATCCTCTGCCTTGTCAGAGACGTTATTGGTGTATCCTCTGCTTTGCCAGGGAAGCTTAACAACAGTTGACAACTCTGTGTTAACAAGTTTTATCCTCTGCTTGCCAGGGAGGTGCTCTCTTGTGACATAAAAACATTTAAAGGAACACTCCACTATTTTTGAAAATAGGCTAATTTTCCAACTCCATGGATACCATGGGTGCAGCAGCCACAATGATATTACGCAGAGCCTGAAAGTAGTCCCCAGCTATATCATAACTAGTTACCTAGCTGGGGACTATTTTCAGGTGCTGTGTAATATCATTGCATCTGCTGCACTCATGGTACGGCAGCAAAGCTCCTTGATTATTACGCCGGAATGAGAGTATAGTTCCTAGCCATATCGGCCTAGAAAATCACAACTTTTCATTTTCCGTCAGTCTTAGTACACGATGTAACTACAGAAGAGTCAAGTTTTAAATAGGAAAATTATCAAAACTATTTGGTCATTTTTGAGCGCGATGCTAATGGTCTAATCAGATTCAATGATCTATGCTAAGCTAAGCTAAAAGTGCTACCGCCAGACCCGGAGATCAGCTGAATGGATTCGAAAATGGTAAAACTCAACTGTTTAACTCTTGGGGAGTTGGAAAATGAGCCTATTTTCAAAAATAGTGGAGTGTTCCTTTAAAAATGTTGAGAAGGAATGTTAGGCTGATTCTGATAACTGAGAAAGGTGGGCTAGCTAGCCCTTTATGGACAGACAGTGAGTTCAAATCACTGTTAGGAGAGCTCATGGACTCCATAGTGACTTGAGTCAGACTGGTTTGCCAAAGAAATTTGGTTTTGATCTAGAAAAAGTATGGTCAGTTGAAGAATGCAAAAAAGTGCTTGGGGCATGTAACAGAAAGAAAAACATAAAAGGCATGATGTTGCCACACGGAATTTACCTTATATATTACACAAGAACAAGCTTAGTGTATGGCTAAGTGAAAAGAACAAAAACCAGCAATTGCACACTCGAGTGCCCTGTCTCACTAAACAGTTGGGCCATAACAAGACCTCAGTGTTTAATGTTCAGAAATTATTATTTCAAGACATGTAAAGCATTTTGACTCATTTTTTTGTGGGCTGTTCCAAGCATGATTGCAATATGTTCATTGTCAAAGTCCAAAATTTTATTTTTAATTCTTTAAAAAATGCCATTATTTTATTTAAAAAAAAAAAAAATTTGTCAAAATATTTTAGTTTGTCTTGTATATATTTTTTCATCTTTCCTCATTATCTTTTTTCCTGATTGTGACATTGATTGCATTCTTCCACACAGTGGGAATTTTCTCAGAGTGACAAGCTGTAGCAGTGAGTGCATACTTTGGATCAAAATATCACCACCATATCGCCATCACCCCATAAATACCAGTTGTTTTATCATTTTTCAAAAGCTTTATTACTATTTTGACTTCTACCAGAGTGGGCACAGAGTCGGTGGCTTGATGTATTGGTGTACCAAGAAGTAGAGATCAGTTGGTGGTCCGTTTGGATCATCATGATTGAGCAAAAGCATTCATGTTGATCAATTAGTTTAAGACTGTTGCCTGAGATCCCATTTTGTGTTTTGTGGCACATAATTGGACAAATACTCTTTACGCTTTCGCAGATGGCACTGGCGAACTGATTTTCTTCGATGTCTGTGTCCTGAGATTACATAAGTGCGGTGAACATATTCATTAGTGTTATTTGTAAATTGTGCCTGCAGACTGGATCATCAAGCTTGACCTGCCCCATTTGGCTTTAGTTTGTGCCATTTAAGGCTCGTCAATTTGAGCTCTATTTATAGAAGATGGTCAGATCCACTCTCTGTAGTTGGGGAACACACCTCCTAAAGGTACATCATCTTCATAGAATATGATGTGCGCCAGGTCTTCAAAAAGAACAAAAGAAGGAAAGCACCAGGCCCAGACGGTGTGTCACCAGCCTGCCTAAAAACCTGTGCTGACCAGCTGGCCCCCATCTTCACGCAGATCTTCAACAGATCACTGGAGCTGTACGAAGTCCCCTCATGCTTCATACGCTCCACCATCATCCCCGTCCCAAAGAAACCCAAAATTACTGCACTTAATGTCTACAGACCTGTGGCTCTATCATCTGTGGCCATTAAATCATTAGAAAGACTGTTTTTGGCTTATCTGAAGGCCTCCACTGGACCCTTACTGGACCCCCTGCAGTTTGCCTACAGAGCAAACAGGTCTGTGGATGATGCAGTCAACATGGGACTGCACTTCATCCTGCAGCATCTGGACAGACCAGGGACTTATGTGAGGATCCTGTTTGTAGACTTCAGCTCCGCTTTTAACACCATCATCCCGGACACCCTTCAGAATAAACTGACACAGCTCTCCATACCCACCTCCATCTGTCAGTGGATCACCAGCTTCCTGACAGACAGGCAGCAGCTTGTGAGGCTGGGAAAATTCTCATCCAGCACCTGCACTATCAGCACTGGAGCTCCTCAGGGCTGCGTTCTCTCCCCACTGCTCTTCTCTCTCTACACGAACGACTGCACATCTAAAGACCCCTCTGTCAAGCTCCTGAAGTTTGCAGATGACACCACACTGATCAGCCTCATCCAGGATGGTGACGAGTCTGCTTACAGACAGGAGGTTAATGAGCTGGCTGTCTGGTGCAGTCTTAACAACCTGGTGCTTAACACGCTCAAAACCGTGGAGATGATCGTGGACTTCAGGAGAAACCCCCCTGCTCTCCCCCCACTCACCATCATGAACAGCACTGTGACTGCAGTGGAGTCATTCAGGTTCCTGGGCACCACCATCTCTCAGGACCTGAAGTGGGACAATCACATAGACTCCATTGTGAGAAAGGCCCAGCAGAGGTTGTACTTCCTTCGCCAGATGAGGAAGTTTAACCTGCCACAGGAGCTGCTGAAACAGTTCTACTCCGCCATCATTGAATCCGTCCTCTGCACGTCAATAACTGTCTGGTTCAGCTCAGCTACCAAATCTGACCTCAGAAGACTACGGAGTAGTATATTGTATATTTGTATATTATTCTTTTATTATCTGTGTCCTGTCCTGTTGCTGTAATTCTGTTGCACTGTGGAGCTTCTGTCACTATAACAAATTCCTCATATGTGTAAACATACCTGGCCAATAAAGCTCATTCTCATTCATAAAGCTTTTTCCTGACATTAACAGACTAACTCCTGACTAAATAGCAGGCTCACACAGTTTTCTTTGTTCACAAACACACACATGCTCAACAAACATGTGGCTCCTGAAGACAAAGAAGCTGATGATGTGCATTTTTCAGGTGCCTAGCTTGATGACATGCTGTGCTATGTGATAACATCCATACACTTGAGCCACAGAGAGACTGGCATGTCTACACATGTGTTTAAGACACCGGTCCACACAAAAGCATTCCCAAAGCCTCAACACCATGACTCAGCGTTGATTTACACTTGAAATCCAAAACACTTAATACATGTCTTCATACACTTACTACATTATTCCATAACACTAGCAAAGTTTTTCACCCAACAAAAAACATTTGGCAGTCATAAAACATTGAAATATCATAAAACACTTTTTAGAATTCACTGCAGTATATCAATTTAAATTCAGCTTCAACAGGCAGTGGTTCCAGGCGGACATCTGGTGGACTGATACTCCAACTTTCCAGCCTGGAGACATCAGGATATGCCCAGCAATAAGCTCAGTCACAGATTTATTGGCTTCATCATCACCCAGGGGCGGACTGGCCATCTGGACGTTCTAGAGAAGTCCAGAACGGCTGTCCATCCAGCAGCCGTCGGCCTGGCTGGTTCATCATCAAAGAAAAAGTGTCAGATAAGTGTCCCGGAGTGTCTATTCACACTAATTCCACCCACCAATGTGTGATTGGGCTAGTCAACATTACAAAGGATGGCTAGTGGTAGTCATCTCTAGTGGTGCAGATAGTAAAGCGTGTGTCATATTCTTTTTGACGCGATCGACCCGGGTTCGAATCTGCCTTTTGGCGAACTTTTTTTTCTCCCTTTTCAAATTTCAAATCACATCAGAAAAGCATTTATTTTTTAATAAAAATGAAGGAAATAATCAAAAAGCTGAAAATAAAGTATGGTAGCTAAGTACCTAAGTAGGGTAGGTGTAGGGAGGGCTTTATTGTCCCAATAAGTTGGCATCCATTTAATAATTTGAATTAAAATGTCAATTTACACTCACTCAATAAGTTATTATTGCATACTGTTTTATAATGTATTGCAATACTGAGGTACAGATAATTGCCACTATTTGCAATAAGTAGTATAAATAGCAGAAAATCCTGCTATTTTAACACAGTGTAAATAGAATCTATAGCTATTTGCACTTAGTGTAGATAACATCTATCGCTAAGAAAATGTTATTTTCACTTAGTGCAAATAGCCGCTGCCTTAAGTGATTCTCCAACGGGTTACATTTGAGAGATATTGAGTTAGAAAACACAGTAAATGAAGTCACCTATAAGGTGATTAGTCTGATTAACATGACACAAACACACACACACACACACAAAGAGACATATACTCAAATTGAAGAATTCTGTTGTTTCAGGTTTCTAGATTCTAGGTTTATGTTTATCATTGTCATATTATATTATGTCATATCATTGTCATTTTGCGTTCTGCTCTTTTTATGTAGTTTTCAAATATTTTATTTCATACAATCATATATATTTATTTCAATCCCATGCTGAAAAAAATTATAAAAACCAGCACATAATTTGTAATGGTTTTACTGATTTATAATGAGAATTGTATTGGTTTTAATGGAAACTGTAATGGTGGCTGTTGGTCTCTACTGGTAATGTTAAAAAAAAAACAACAAAAATATTTGTAATAAATGTAATATGTCCCAAAACACACTACAGGAAACAATTATTTAATTGTTTTAATGGTTAAAAGTTGATAGTTTGTAATGGTATTTGTAATGGAAATCATTAGAATTTCTGTGATGGTTTCTATTGTTTTTGTCAGCAGGGTCTCCATGGGCTTTGTGATGTTATTTGCCATAAATGCGACAGGATTGCTGTAATATTGTGAGATATAGCGAATGTTTGTACTGTAGGTGGGCCTATTTGGGAGAAAATCCAGGGCTGTTTTTTTACTCCCAGTCCGTCCCTGTCATCACCCGACAGATAAATCCAGTCACATATCAACTGCAACTCCCTGCACATTACAAAATTCACCCTTCACCCTTCCTCAAACCATATCACCTTCTTGTTTCTGTCTCCACATACCTGGCCCAGCAGAGAAACCAATGATCCTAGAAGATGGAGCCATGTACACTCTCAAGAAAATCTGGACTCCTGGGGCCTAAATAAACTCCTGGGGCCTTTATAAAGTGTGCGTAAGCTCATATTTGATCTTAGAGTGTGCGTACACTTAAATCCACGCCAACGCTCATATTAGTAAAAACTGTCTTTAGCCCTATTCGGACAGGATTAGTTTTACAAGGGTAGATGGAGTAATGTAATTTTTACCTGAGGACGTCTAGCCAATTCGCACGGGATAAGAAATCTCTGTAAAACTACCAGAAGTGAGAGGGGTAACTCGATTTGCACTCTGTCGTCACCTGCTTGACGTCAGGTCAAACGATTTATTAAACTAAATTCTGTTGGCAATAGGCACTTACCTAAAGCCAAAAGAAGTTTTGTGGCTTTCAAACTTCTTTTTGATCTGAATGGTGTGTGGAAAACTATATTTTAACAGAAAATGGCTCATATTTACAGCTGGTCTATTCGGACGGGATTAGTATTACCTCAGGTAATTTCTCCAGACCTTTTTATAGAAGGTAAAAGTCGCCGTAATCTTTACTGACATTGTCTATAATGATTACTTAGATGGTGCATTCGGATGGGACTGAAATCACTGAGAAGCTCTGGTAATAATTACTTCTACCCCACCTCTCCATGTAAAACTAATCCCGTCCGAATAGAGCTTTTGACATGGAAATGTGCTTAGCGTCACGTCAGGGTCTGAGCAGACGTACACACTTTTTCTTGTCCGAGTATTGCAGGTTTTTGGAAATGTAAGCTGTTCTTGCAGCTCGCTGTTCTAAATTAAAGAATTTGGATGATGACTGGTGATCTTTTACATGTTAATAACATTAATTAGGAGCTAGTCTGGAGCTAGTCTCGCGAGTTTGTTTACAGGAGCAAAGGAAGTAAAGTATCCTTACTTTAGCAAAGGAAAACCAGTCTCCTCTTGGCTTATATTGAAATCCTCCGTCATTTTTCTTTACGAGTCCTCGGTTTGTACTTCTAATTCGTGACTAGGGTTGGGTATCGTTCACATTTTCACCCAACGGTACCTTTTTTCGGTACTTTACTCTCTGTGTAATAACAAAAACATTTATTTCAGTGAAAAAATAAGTCCAAAACTCTCAATTTCAACATTTTGAACAATAGGGCCCTATGATTTTTTTTCTTTTTGTTTCTTCCAGAAATTATTGTGTCTTATTTTTTCTGATAATCAAATGAAGGCATAAAACATTTATTTATTTTTAATCAAATGAAAATGAAACCCTTTTTGGCAAACAAACAGAGGTTTACTGTTAAAATTAATACATGGAATATTCCTTTAAAAAAGTTTTAATAATAATTGTATTTTTTTCTACAATTAAGTGGTTAATGTAGCCTAGTTGTAATAATAATTTTTTATCATTTAATTATTTTATTAAAATTTGTCAGTAAATGGAATATATAAAGACGTACATTATACTGTACAAAAGTAATACAAGAGTAATATATTTCTCTTACATGTTAAACCGCACTTTTATTTTGACAGGTTGCCGTGAAGTTTCTGTGTGTATACAGTATGATATGATGCTGGTTTTCTCAAATTCTCATGAAGTGACTCTCACAGCCTGTAAGTGTTCATGTCGTGAGATGCAGAGGCCGAAAATCACCGCGAGTTCACGTGTGCTTCAGTATTTGTGAAGTAAACAAAACCGTGTCTCCGCCATTCATACATACCGAGGCTAGCGGAACATGCAGGATTCATATTTAAAGCATCTTTTTGCGTTTTAATATTCACATACACTAGTTCATGTCGCGATTCTAATTAAGTGACAGACCTTCTTTTATTCATCCAAAAATTTAGGAATTCCGTGGCATTCCGCGCTTTAGAGTAAATTCTGTTTTTATGAATGGACTCCGCGATCCTGTCCGTGTTTTCACAGAAACCATATGACCCTAGAAATGTAAGCTCACTTCAGAACATTTCGGTTTGCTCTGTGTGTTGTGTTTAAAGTCCGCGTGAACCGGAAGTTTGTGACCTTTTTACTTCCGTATCGTGACGTACTTCCGAGAGAAACAGAATATTGAAATGAGGAAAATAGAGGGCATGGCTTGTTTTTTCTACTGCGAATTGATTGGATGTAGTAAAGTAGGCGTTTCATTCAGAAATTAACTGACCGTTGGAGGGGCGTGGTTAAGGATGTCATGCTCATGCCTAAAGCCCGGCTCACACTGTGCGATTTTGGCCACGATTTGCTCGTCTGAGACAAATTGTGAAAATCCTAAAAGATTCCTATAATCCTAGGATAAAATCTGTAGTCTTTGATCGCTGGTTTGACATGTTCACCGACAGCCGATTAATGGCTGTTGCGATCAAATTTCACCTCCGACGAAGTTCCGGCAGTGTCAGAAGATTTGGCGAACAGTCCTGCAGTGTGACTACCCCTACGATGAATGTCAAACTGTCTCCGTTTTTCAAGACAAGCTATGAGCAGAATTAATGCTGGAGAATTATTCTATCAGCCATAAACTCCGGCGCTCCCATCCTCCGCTCACCGAATTCATCTGATACGTTGCTGATAATGGTTGCTCCGCTGTTTTCATGTGGGTGTGTAGAGCTGCATACACTATTCTTCTTAAATACGCCGGTATTGCCGCCGTTCATATACTTTTCATGATAGCCAACAACATATCGGCCCGGCGTGTAATGCAGTTCGCAGTCACTGGACGTGTCCGGACAAGTTTTCTTGCGCGCACCCGTTTTTAACTCGTCTTGACTGTCGTACAGTCTGACATTAATGACAACTGAGATCCCACAGTGTGACATGATCATCATGTTCGTACAGTCTGACAAGTATAATCCTAAAGGACTTTTAAAAAATCACACAGTGTGAGCTCGGCTTTAGCCATCAAACTGATGTCATCAGAGAAGGCCCGTCATTTTAGAGGGGAGGAGCATTTTCAGATTTTGATTAAAGATTACCAAGACAAACTATTTTTTTCAGCGGATTAACTTGCATGGATTAATTGTTAACATTAAGACTAGCAATGTGCGATAGTAAAGTAAATAAAGTCCATTTTGATTTCATGCCGAATTTAAAGAGTTGCAGGGGTGACATCATGTCACAGGGTCTCTCTCTCTCTCTCTCTCTCTCTCTCTCTCTCTCTCTCTCTGTCTCTCTGGGTCTCTCTCTCTCTCTCTCTCTCTCTCTCTCTCTCTCTCTCTCTGTCTCTCTGTCTCTCTCTCTCTCTCTCTCTCTCTCTCTCTCTCTCTCTGTCTCTCTGTCTCTCTCTCTCTCTCTCTCTCTCTCTCTCTCTCTCTGTCTCTCTCTCTCTCTCTGTCTCTCTGTCTCTCTCTCTCTCTCTCTCTCTCTCTCTCAATTCAATTCAATTCAGTTAGCTTTATTGGCATGACAAAAGCACATTTTGCATTGCCAAAGCATACATAGTAGAAGAACATATACAACAGTGTGATTTGGAACAATATAGCAATTTAAATAACATTTGAACAAGTAATATTAAAAGAATGACATTAAAACATATGGATACATATATGATATAGTACAGGTTGAACAGAAATCAACATTATGTACAGTCATGTGGTTGGTTTGGTGTGAGTTATATGGTTTCTTGGCTGTGGCTGTCTCTCAGGAGTTGGCAGGCTGATATAAATCTTGCCGCTATATTTGCACATTCAGGTTTTTCCCCCAGAATGAAGGTGAGTTTTTCTGTTGGGGTGCAGTTGTTAAATTGGGGAAATATTTTGTTTATTTTGGGGTAGTAGTGGTCTCTGATGTTTTTATATTTAGTGCACTCTGTGAGGAAGTGCAGCTCTGTCTCGATCTCTCCCAGCATGCACTGGGAGCAGAGTCTGTCCTCACGAGAGAGCCAGGTCTGTCTGCGCCGGCCCGTCTCTACGGCCAGACTGTGTTCACTGAGTCTGTACATCGTCAATGTTTTCCTGAGTCTCACATCACTCACGGTGCTCAGGTAGCTTGCCATGGTGTACTCTCGATTTAGGGCCGAATAACATTCCAGTTTGTGCTGGTTTTTGATGGTGTTTGTCCAATGGGTGATGTACTTGTGTTTCTCAGTGTTGATGATCTGTGTGGGCCGAATGTGTGTGAGTGTGTGTGTGTCCTGAGGCTGGCTGATCTCTGTGTGTGTGAGCTCAGTCAGTCTCAGCACCAGCTGAAGGAGGGGACTCTTACTTACGCTCAGCTCTTGGTGTTTCAGGGCTTTGTAATGGTATGTGTTGGGGTCGCTTGTCTTTAGGTGTTTCCAGAATTTGATGGCTCTTTTTTTCTTTTTTTCTCTCTCTCTCTCTCTGTCTCTCTCTCTCTCTCTCTGTCTCTCTGTCTCTCTGTCTCTCTCTCTCTCTCTCTGTCTCTCTGTCTCTCTCTCTCTCTCTCTCTCTCTCTCTCTCTCTCTGTCTCTCTCTCTCGTATGCGCCCAAATGCATTCTCAGGTACCGAAATTTGATACCGAATGATTTAATGTGAATCGATACTCGGTAGTACCGATGCAATTCGGTATGTACCCAAGCCTATTCGTGACCGGCATTTTGTTTTGTTCTCTCTTCGCATTCGTCACTAATCATGCAACACCGACGTCCATTCTGCTTATGAAGATACCGGAAGTGATAGAAAAGTGCATATTAAGTTTGAAATATGGATATTTTTCCTACAAAAACACATTGGTTTCGCTACAGGAGGCCTTTATTCATTCCCCGGAGCCGTGTGAGGCACGTTTTATTATGGATGCGTGCACTTTATTCGATGTCTTGTGGACTGTTGAACAAAAACACCCGCTGACTGCTATGATAATGCTTGGAATAGCCAGGACAATTTTTAATATAACTCTGACTGGATTTGTCTGAAAGAAGAAAGTCATATATATCTAAGATGCCTCGACGGTGAGTAAAACACAGGCTAATTTTCATTTTTGGGTGAACTAATCCTTTAACTCTTCCACAATCTCGTTTGAGGCGTAGTGGAGATTGCGCTGTTTCAGTTGTGGCCCCCACACTTTGGAATGTCTTGCCTCTATTCATAAAGTCTTCGTCAACTATGGACATTTTTTAAAGGAACTTAACCCTCAAAGACCGAGACAGCCGCCCACGGCTAAAAATAACTATTTATCTTAAATGTTTAATAACTTTTGAACCGCTAATCCTATCTGAATGCTTTAAAAAGTGTTTTCGGCGATATCTCGTTTGTCTCATTTGAACATTCAGGCTTAGTTCACACTGCAGGCTAAAGTGGCCCAAATCCGACTTTTTTGCCCAAATGTGACCCATATCTGATTTTCTTATGACAGTCTGAACAGCACAAATCCGATTTGTTCAAATCAGGCCCAGGCCACTTTCATATGTGGTCCTAAATCAGATACATATCCCATGTTTTGCAATGCAACTTCAGTCTGAACGGCCATGTCGCATTTCATGCGATTTTTACGTCATTGAAATGTGACAGACGTCACAATTCTGCGCTGGAGGAGGCGGGAAGATTAAAATCACAATGGCTGTATCCAAAATCGCCCCCTATACCCTCATTCACTATTGCCTACATTAGTCCACTCATACAGTTCACTTGAAGGAGTGAATGAAAACGAGTGAGTGAATTCGGACACTCAGTGCACCGGAAGGACTGCCGCTTTTGCATAGTTTGCTTGCTGTTTAATAATCATTTGAAACGGGCAGCTCCAGTGGTAAGATTGAAGGATTTATCTTGAACTCTGTCACGGAAATTATGTATAAACCCTAATAGTCAATTTACAATTAATTTGTACCTGTGTTGTATTAAGCTGTATTAAGCTGTATTACGCCGTGGACGAGTGCTTCTAAAATAAATTAATTGATGATTCAGCTGCGGGCGCCATCTTCTGGCGAGACGCGGGAATTCATTCGGCGTGCGACTCTCACAGTGCATTATGGGGATTCTCTAGCCGTTGAGTGTACATCGGTTGTACATTCGTTTTCGCGGTGCATTGTGGGATTGAATGAGTGCACTCGAGAACATCCACTATGGTTTCGAACACCACTTCAAATGGCTGTCCCCTCAAATAGTGCACTATTTCAGGGTATAGGGGGCGATTTCGGATACAGCCGTTATATAGCTGATCAAATGTAAAACTGTAACTTGAATGCAATGTAAGTCGCTTTGGATAAAAGCGTCTGCTAAATGCATAAATGTAAATGTAAATGTATATAGACCAGGGGTACTCAAGTTCAGAGGCCAAGCGGGCCGCATTTAAACTACATAAAATGCGAAGGGCCACAAATTACAATTTGCATCATCAGTTATTTAAGACAATATTTGCAGATTTATTGATTTAGAAATATAGTTTATTACTTACCTAAGTCTTCCTTGTCCTATTTGAAATAACACTGAGCATGAAGAAAAAATAAATAAATATATATATATATTTGAGTAAAAATCTGGAGCAAAAAACTGGATTAAAAGTTTGTTTTGCTATATTGAACAAACTCAAAATGCTAAAACTAAAAATATTCTTGGGCAAATATAGTTCACAAATTTCTTTAGAAATAAGTATTATTTTTCATATTTATATTAACTATATTGTATCAATATTTTATTTTTAAAATAGATATCACTATTCTCCCACCATGATTCTGAGAAAAAAAATAGACAACTAAACAAAATAACATAATTTACATAAGAGTTTCTAGAAAAAAATTGCTGCAGTCTATTTATAGAATACAATATTCGATGAAAAAAAGTTAAACAAATGATTAATAACTCATAACTTCATGACTTGCTCATAGATTCCTGAATGAATCAATGTTTTTTGAATGAATCTCATTTTAAGTCACAATTGTCTCCACCTGCTTGCATTACGTTGTAATTGATACAATCTTTATTTGAAGCATCATCACTTTCAAAAGGTGATTTATTCTATTTTGATCGCTTCTGTAGACAGCAGTGTTTATATCTGAACTATAAACGTTTATTCCAGTACTTCTGTGATTATTTGAATGTTTGTAACACAGAAGTAACGATACAAAAGGCTTTGTAAAGATGTTTCATTTAAGCTGCTCTCTTTGGAGTGTGATTGAAGGCTTTAATAGACATAAGACATATTACTGAATCCTGTCGTTTATGAACAAGATTGCGTGGGTGATTGAATCTGTTCGCGATCTGGCTATTTATTTAAATATCCAACAATATACGACAGTAAACATACGACACGACAATATATGGTTTAGCTGGGTTCTTCAATCATCTCTGGTATTTTCATAATGCTAATCGACATAGCCTTTATTACCGTATAGAATATATTATCTGCCTCGTTCTGTGACACAAACCGCACAAAATGAAGTTATTTCAAACATGTTGTGGAGTAAAATCATGCTATTAAATGTCCTCTTCTGTTAGACAGCGCTTCTCTTTTAAGGTGTTTGAGGCGTGCCGAGTGGTCATAGTTACAGCGCTTGCAGAGATCCAGCAGCTTTTACTACTGCGATTGTATACATTTAATTAAAAAAACAGCATCCATTTTTATTTCCGCAAACACAGTGCGCTGCGTCTGACGTCACGTCTTCTTCTGCGCATGTGGGTCACTTCAGGGCCGTATACGGTTCACACATGAGACTGATGGCAGTCGCATTTTTGGGCCTGTTTACACCTGGTAACTTCATGCGTTTTCTCTGATCGGATATCTATCTGATTTAGCGGCAGTTTGCGCTTCTGCTTGCTGAAGAGATACTCAGCTACTCGTCCGCGGTGACGATTGTTGCATTAACGCTGTCATATACCCCCTTTCCACCAGCAGGAACCAGGTGCTAGTTCAGAGCCAGTGTTACTGCCAGTCCTTAGTTGGTTCGACTCACGAGCCCTTTAAGAACCGGTTGCTTTTCCACTGGCTAGAGAGCCAATACAGAGCCAGGACTTACGTCACTGAATGCGTTTCATGCTTCGTTTCACTAGCGCGGCAGCGCCAAACACAACAGACTTGTTCGAGGTGCATCGCGCCACGCAGATCGATCGGCACACAACACACTAAAGCACCGCGAGAGCGATCCAAAAGCATAAAGAGCCGTCAGCTTTCCAGTCGCTCCCGCAGCACCCCGATGCCTCGCACCGAACGGTCCGCGTAGCGCCGATCCATCCCGAACAAGCCTAAACAAACTATCAACAATGGCGGACGTTGTGTTGTTATTGACGTTCATGGCTTTGCGAATCTACATCGGCATCCAAACACGGCGAATCTAACGTGTCCGTGTTTAGCTGCTATTTCAAATATGGCGGTCCACTGTTTCTTTCGTCTTGTTGTTCACGGTAACCCCAGCCCCTGACGCAAGCGGTTCTTCCTTCTAGCCCAGCAATGTTTTGGTGCTACTTACGAACCACTTTTCCTGGTTCGGAGCTGGTGCTTTGGGTGTCGAAAGACAAAGAACCGGTTTGAAACAAGGCTCTGGCTCCGAACCAGCACTGGAACTGCCTTGGTGGAAAAGGGGTAATATCTGACTATAACATGCCATATAGCCTATAAAATACTCTCACACGTTTATTATTTTAATATTTTGGGAGGAGTAAAATTAGCATATGTGGTTTCAACAACCAGATGCATTTACACTTGTCCAGTTTCGTCTGGAATGCGTCCCAGAACACCTCCTGAAGTGGTTTGAGCGATCGGATTTATATCCGTCTCGAATGCGTTTCGGAGGGCATTTACACCTGGTCTTTTCACGATCGGATAGCTATCTGATCAGAAAAAAACGCATGAAGTGACCAGGTGTAAATAGCCCCTAAATGACAATGTGAACAACAGCGCAAAAAAAAAACAGATTTCAGCAAAAAATCCGATCTGAGCATTAAGACCTGCAGTGTGAACTAAGTCTCAGAGACTCCGTAGTGTACGTGATTATGTCATTACATTTTGACAACATTGATTCGTCAGAAGGAACCAATGCATTTCGTTCCTCTAAGCCTAACAGGAACGATTGTTGACCCTTAGTCCCACCCCCGTGCCCAGATTGGTTCAAACTGTCCCATATTCAACCAATAAACATTTTTGGTCTTTTGAACCACCATTTACGATATTTCTTTGGAAGTTTGAACAAACGCAAAGTGAAAGTAAAGTCTGCATGAAAATAAACACAAAATAACACATTTGCATACGAGAGAACTCTGAAAGAGCACAGAAAAACACACGACTGAGTACTAAGACATAAATCAAACCAAAAACAAGGATGACACATATCGGATACTGACACTGGAGTTTATGTCTTCGCGTCGCTAGGTGATGTCCCGGTAAAATCGATTCAGCAGCGGATGTAAACAATAATTATATAGTCCATAAAGATAATTTTCTCTATTTTTTCGGTTGCACTCTGTATATTTCTCACTCATTTTGTGTAGTTTGTGAATCACTGTTTGTTTTTTTGTTGCAGAAGACAATTTGTGCAATTGTTTCCACTATTAGCTGTACGGTGTGTTTGTTGTTGTTCATACTCAGATTGAAAATATATTTATCTGAAAAAAAATCAGTTTTGTTATTATATAACACTTATTCCATTTTCTTTACTCCCTAAAGTTTTTTTTGGACACATCTATATTGTTGGTAAACTATATAGACCTGTTTTTTCACTGACAAGCACCTATAACAATATTGTAATACATGGCTATAACTTGCTTGGGGAATGTTATATGTAGACACAATTTTATTTGGAAAGTGTAAAACACCCAGATACAACTTTCTAAATAAAACAATCCAAACTTCAGGAGTTTCTGTTTAAGTATTTATAAAGCACTTTCAAAACCATAAGAATGGACCAAAGTGCTGCACAGGGATAATAAAAAACATAAAAATATAACATTACAAAATACAAAATCAACACAGAATGACACCAATATACATTGTACAACAAAATCACTTACAGTAAAAAACAATTGTTGCTTTGTGTTTTTCTTAAAATTCTGGAAATTCATTAATTCTTAGAGAAAACAAAAGGAAATTTGGGAGTTTAAATTAGCTAGACTGAAACGTCAAGTTCTTCTGTTTATAATGATATATGGCACTTGATGCTGACTGCTAGAATAGGTCTGAAAACACAAAGATAAGTACAGGCGTGTCAGGTGATCCAAAAATGCTCCAGGTCTTTAAGGGTTAAAGATTGATTTATTCCATCAGGCTTTTGCCGTTTGAGCGGGTCTGTTTAATGTAAGTGATTTTGTTGTACAATTTATATTGGTGTCATGCTGTGTTGATTTTGTATGTTTTTAATGTTATTTATTTTTTATTATCCCTGTGCAGCACTTTGGTCCATTCTTATGGTTTTGAAAGTGCTTTATAAATAAAAGTTGAGTTGAGATGTGTGCTGAATTGCAGGAACTTTTAAGCATTTTAACAACATTTTGATAGCTTAACCCTTGTGCATCAATTAAAAAAAGTTACACATAGGTCCATAGTGGATAACAATGTCCATGTCAAAAAACTGTCATAAAAATTTGAAGCTTGGGAGCACAGACTTGTTTATTGTTGAAGTAAAAAAAGTTTAAAAAGTGAAACCAAAAAAAGTTATACAGGTTTAAGTTTATGAAAATGATTTATGAACAATATTTTATATAAACTATATATTTTATGCAACATGTTGAACTCTAAACCTGCTAGAAAATAAAGCCATAAATCTAAACAAGTTGTGTTCCAAATTTGAGGTTGATATCTCAAAAAATGAGCTTTCAGTAAGATATTGTTTGGGCGCAGTACCACATTTTCCCATTAGATGCCAGCAAAACTGTGCTGGTGCACACAGTGCTTGATTTATGATTTACAGTAGAGTTTATCTCTCAAATATTACAAGAACACACATGTACACAAACACAATTTTTTTTTATGACATACAAACCACACTCTGACATCCATACCAACACACAAACACAATTATAACTGCATTATTTCTCCAATCGGCTCTATAATATGCAGAAAACATGAATAAAGTAAGTATTTGCTTTACAGGCCAAACATGAAAAAATAGCATCGTCTGGTAAAAAATAAAATTTTTAAGCCTTGCCAACAGAATGAAAGCCTATTAACAAAAATTGCATCATTTTACAGTTAAACGCGCTGCTGCGATTAAAATGGCACTTTTAATGGGTTTCAATGGGGACGTTTTTGTCCAAAAGGTGCTGAGTGTTTCACTTTTTTGTACCTAGTGCAAAATACATTTATTAAAGGAAATGAGGGTGGAATATTAAAATTCCAATAAAAATACACACCTGAGCCAAAATTATGCAGTTAGCATAAACACAGGCAAAATGATCAAAAAACAAAACTAAAATGGACTAAAATGTCCAAAAGGTTGCACAAGGGTTAATTTCTCCTTTAACAACCCATGTGATCTCTGAATGACCATGTGTGATTCTAATGAGGAGAAATGCATTTAGAATTGGTGGACCTGTAACATGCTCAAACTTACCACATTCTCTGTTTTTCTGATCCATGTGCAGGTGACAGATAAAGGTATAATCTGTTCCTAAAGTCTGTGTGTGCTGCTAAAGGGTGGGACAAATCATGTTGCATAAACAAAGATCACACAAGCATCTCTGGATTATCTAAACCACTATGACTCACAGCATCTACAATATTTGATCATACATACAGTCATAAATACATTTGAAGATTACTTTAGAACAACGCACATTTAGTGTGCTTTGGAAAGAGTGTATTTTGGTGAATGTGTGTGTAAATGGAAACGTTTTGAAGTGTAGGAGTAATATGAAAAAGGACAGAATGAGGAGACAGCATTCTTAGGCTGCATTAAATGATCTCTTTGTTTGGCACACAGAAAAAAGTCCACTGTCTAAACAATGATTGTCCCTAATGCACATTGTTTTCAGACAAAATCACATTCTGTGCCCTGTGTTATTTGGGTCACTCACACTCAGACAGAGAGACACACGTGATGTATTCATGTATTCATACAAATATACTTATATAACCACTGACTTGCATTTAAAATAATTTAAAAGGAATGAAAATTTAGGAAAATGTGCTGGAGTAGTTCAGATGAGAAGGTGACACAAAGAAACAGAGAGGGGTCATTCCTGGTATTTGGTAATATACCTTTTTTGATTGATTAAATAAATAAATCTCCACATAATTAGGCATATATCAAACCTCCAACAAATCATATTTTCCTACCTCAGGCATTAAAGACATTTTATTTTTATTTATAACACAGCACTATAACACAGTTTCTCTCTCATACTGTGTCCTTCTTTCTGTGTCAACATATCTGTATGCCCAACACTGTATTTCTACCTCTGTTGTGGGTGCCATTTTTGATGCTTGTCACAGTTTATTTGGATACCTTTTAAAAAAAACATACCACATATTTGAAGTTTAAACAGGTATTCTCACCTAAAAAAAAAAAAAAAAAAAAAAGGCAGTGGCTATTTGCACTAAGTGTAAATAATAATTAGATCCTATCTACACTAAGTGCAAATAGCTATAGATTCTATTTACACTATGTTAAAATAGCAGGATTTTCTGCTACTTATTGCAAATAGTGGCAATTATCTGCACCTCAGTATTGTAGTACATTATAAATCAGTATGCAATAATAACTTATTGAGTGTAAATTTTAATTCACATTATTAAATGGATGCCACCTTATTGGGACAATAAAGCTCTCCCTACACCTACCCTAACCCTACCCAATACTTTATTTTCAACTTTTTGGTTATTTCCTTAATATTTATTGAAAATAAATGCTTTTCTGATGTGATTTGAAATTTGAAAAGTTCGCCAAAAGGCAGATTCGAACCCGGGTTTTACCATCTGTGCCACCGGAGCTGATGACAGTTCACAGTCTTTTGTAATGTTGACAGCCCAATCACACGTTGGTGGGCAGAGTTAGTGTAAATAGCCTCTACCATCAAGGCGGGCTATTTGCACTTAGTGTAAATAGACACTCCGAAACCCCCCCCTCTGAAATCTACTTTCCATGACACAACAGTAATATTTGTAAAATATTGGTCAAACACACAAACATTATACAGGATTTTCCGGGAGACATATGTGTCGCATTCGGGTGTGTCTCACTCAGGGGCGTCGCACCCGTGGGGGATGTGGGTGTTTTAACACCCACACTTTTCCCGGTGAGAGGGTTCAACACCCGCACTTTTTCTGCAGTTTTTCCGCAGTTTTGCACAAATGCCTTACAGCAGTCGCTCTCCGTTTCTCTGGCCGCTCTGTGTCTGCGCTTGCTGCGGCTGCCTCCTCTCCCCTCCCTCTCAAACATGACACCGGCTTTGAGTGTGACCTGCTGATGATTGGCTGTTCTGCCTTAAGTCCCGCCTCTCTTGGTGTGTTAGATTTATCGGTCAGCTGGTGCTGAGGAGGCGGGAACTTATGGTTATTTACATCTCCCTTTTCCAGGTACATTGAATGAATGTATTTTCACAACAGAGTTTTGACTTATTTCTGTGTGTTCCGAGTGTGTTTTTATACTTTTCTAGTATCACTCATTTAAATGGGAAGCTTTTTATATCTTGTATGTTATACCTTTTTGTACCCTTCTGTCATTGTATTCTTCGTTTTTATTGTTAACAAACAAACCACATCCATCCCCCACACTTTTGAAAAGCTTGCTACGCCATTGGTCTCACTCATCCTGAAAGTGAAGCTGCGGGCTCTTTGATCGCCCCTGGTGGCTGGCTGCAGTACAGGTCATAAACCCCCGCCCTCTCATGTAAACGAATGGGGGACTTGAGTCAAAATAAAAAAATAAATTACACTTCCAATACAATTTTCCGAAATATGGTTTTGGTCATTTAAGGTAGTTGTTATCACGCTGATATATGTTCAATTGTTAATTTTTGTATTAAGTTTGATTTTAGCTAGTGATTTGATGCTATAAAAACGGGGTGGTGTCGTTATGGTTGA
>CM049844.1:37948699-38128699 GCA_027422415.1 Schizothorax lantsangensis
TTTTTGTGAGTTAAATGAAAAAAAAAAAGTTAAAATTGCCCTTTTACCTGTAGTGAAAGCACTGTATAGCCCAATAAGATATGAGTTATTATTATTATTTCCAGTCAAGAAGTAAAGAAATAATTTCAAACCATGCACGCCTGAAAGTTCCTTTGTGTACAAGTGTGCAACACCTACCTTTCATCTTCCAGTTTGAGTTTGGGGAGTACTTCGATTTTGTGGTTCAAAAACCTGAGAGGAAACGGGTAAAATTATCAACAGCTTCCATTATTGTTCCATTGCCACATACAGCATATATCAATGCTGAATGGTTTCCTGTGTTACTGTATAATAGTTACTGCAAAATAATCAAAACAAACCTTTTTCCACTAAATTATTGACCAGGACAAAGATTTTATGCGTAAAATCCAATGTACATATAATAAATAAATACAAACATACATAAATATTAAAAAAATAGAAATAACTGATGTACCAAAGTGTCAGCTCGATTGAATTCAGCTGTGCTCCTTGTTGTGATGACAATTTCAGAATCAGAATCAGAGTCTGAGGTATCATCCACTGAAAAAAATAAATCAAACAAACATTATCTATCCTCCAGCAGAGTATCAAAATATGTAAAAATATTGAATCATGAGATCCACTAACCTCTTTTATAGTGTTTTTCTAGGCAAATGAAAAAAGTGATCCTGGAATATGCCTTTCCTATTTCCTTTTTATATTCTGCCAATTTGAATGGCCTTTCTGACCCAGGCACATGGACCACCTCTGAGCAGTCTGGATACAAAAGGACGTAAGGTCCTTCGTGCATGTCCTTGTTAAATGTTCTCATTTTCTGTACAGCTTGTTTCAGTAGATCAGGTGCTGCTACCTCCGGGTCTGTAAATAACGGGAGTGTTTTCCCTCTTAGAGGTTTTAAATCGGTTCCATCAGTTTCATGTGGCGCCATCAATCCTACATTTATCTAGTAAAATAACAAAGATATATAATTTATGTAACGTTATACATAGGTAAAATAAATATACACATACACACAAATACATATAGAGCATTGCAAAATTGTATAGGACGGTCAGTACAACTTACCTGGACGTGTTTTCTTTCTTTAGGCTTAAATCTTCCTTTTGGCCCATAGTTAAAAGACTGCCGTTCTTTTGACTTCGAGCTTCTGTACTCCATGAACTGTTTGTATGATGGGCATGGTTGTTCGGCTGAAATGGGACAGAGTTCAGTTTCAAAACAGAAAGTTATTAAGCCGCTCAAAAAATCATTATTAGCATTACTGATTTTTATTTACATTGGCCTCAGATAGCTAGCGTTTTGCTACACTAAAAAATAACAAATAACAACTTACTTTGGCTTAGCACTGTCCGGCTGTCCAGACGTCCCCTGTGTTTCCGTCTGGTCCGCGTCCTTTAGAAACTCCAAACACCGACCACACGTAAAGCAAAACCGCGTTAAGCTGCTCATGTGTTTGCCACAAAACGGGCAAAACATCCCTCGGCCGCAGTCCATGTTCGGTCACCATAAACTTTATTTACGCCATTTACACCACAACCACAACACGAATTTACCGCGCTCACCAACAACACCTTTCACCGCGTCACTTCCGGTGTGTGGTACATTCCCTTTCCGTGAAGAATCTGTCATTGTAAATTTGTTTCGGGACTGGTAAAAGTGTTTTGCGTCTTGTTAATTTGTTTTCTAAAATGTAAATTTGTTTCGTCCTTGGTAAAAGTGTTTTTCCCATGTAATTGTGTTTTATGATAGGTAAAAATGTTTTCCAAAATGTAAATTTGTCTCGAGCTTCGTAAAAGTGTTTCACACTTTGTAATGTTGTTTCGCACTTCACGGCCACGATAGTTTTACTATGATACAACCATGGTTAATTGTTGTAAGGGTTGTGATGTCAACATGTTTTTGTTGAAGACATTATAAAGGCTGTGTCATCTATAGCAAAAAAGCGTCCACAAATGAAAAATTAAGTGGATATTTGAATTAGCCTAAATGTTTGGTCAATATTACACAAGGATTTGATCGTACTGTAAGTGTAACAGCAGAAGTTACCAGGCCTTTGGTGCACTTTACAGGCATTTGTAATAATATGTAATGTACAGAAATTGTTTATTTTGTATTACATTATGTATTTTAACAGCGTTATACAATGAAACCATATAATTATTAATTAACCATTATTGCCTCATTGTTTTTATATAATGCATTTTTTTATAATGATATACATAAATAAAAATCTAAACATTAACATATATATATATTTATTTTTTTGAGCAACTGGGATGGTGCCCCCTGGGAGTTGGTGCCCTACGCAAACTGCGTACTCTGCATATAGGGAGCAGCGGTACTGCTCGTAAATATATTTATATATAAATATAAATATATATATATCGTATACGATGTATCCAACATGACTTGAACGCACCATAGTGCCCCACCAAAATATTCATCCGCTTGAAAACATACAACTAACAAACGATCTTGCAAATGAGTCATTCTTCATTTGCGGTGGCAAGGGGGTTCCTAAACGTTCCAAAAGTTAAAATAAAACGTTAAACAGTCCTACTAATAAATCATAAAATGTTTGCATATGTGTATTGTGAGGGTGAAAACAAACTCTTAAAATGTAGGCTACTTTTTTGTTTTAAAATATGTATTTAATTACGTTTTCATGTGTAACCAAATCTGCATGTTCTCAACATTCATCACAGAGGTATTATTTATTTATTAATATTTATTTATTTATTTTATTTCACATTTAATTACAATGTAAAGATTTTATTTAACATTCAATTAAATTACATGTTTTATAAAATACTAATTTTATTGTATTTTAAGAAAATTATGTGTGGACACAATACAATATGTGTTAATATAATATAATATAATATGTAGCCTATTTTGTCTGTGTTGTTAACAGTGGATGTCACCCCTTTAAAAGAGGAGGAACTCTGTTGGGACTGCTTTGTGTGTAAAAGTCATTGCCAGCGATGGTTAATCTGAGGGGTGCATGGTGAGTTTATTCTTTCTTATCCATTTTCATTAATTTTGCTACATTTCTGACAATTTCACGTGTAACACTTCATTCCAGTGGTGTTTCAGTAGCTGTCAGCTCCGTTTTTGAAAATCATGACATTCTACTAGAATCTTTTGAAGCTATGCAGTCATCTTATGACTTTGATTAAGTCACTGTTAGGAAGAATAAACCCAGCAGGCACCAGACGTCTATGTAACGTCAGGTAGACATTGGACATGACGTCGGACAGACGTTGAAAATGAAAATCGGGTTGACGTCAATTTGACGTTGACTTATCGTTGGATTTTGGTTACACAACCTAAAAACAACAAAATCTCAACGTCAGCTGACGTCGGTATTGGACATCAATTTAACATTGACATTAGACGTTGAATTTACATTGAATTTTGGTCACCTGACGTCGCAACCGAAATGTAACCAAATATCAACGTCGTTGTGTGCCTGCTAGAAGGTTTATTTCATGTTTTCTGATCACAAATATCTCTTCTTCTTGGATCTATGTATTTATACATGCCAATTTTGACATTCTCTATGCACAGCTTCAAAAGCTATATATTTAAACAAATTCCAGATCAGCTGCATTCACACAAAACATTATGTATTGTGTTCATCAACTGTGAACAGTCCTAAAAAGTATTTCCCTGTGTGTAACATTGATTAAAGTTTCCCACCCTTGTATCTAACCAGACAGAGTTTGTAAATGCATGGCTGTTTTATATTTTACATCATTTATCACAGTCAGTGTCTTGGGCCAGAGGTGGGGGAGACACTGTGATAAATGATAAGTGTTCCTGTGGCTCAGTGGTAGAGCATTGCGATAGCAGCGCAAAAGGTTGTGGGTTCAATTCCCAGGGAACACACATACTGATAAAAAGAATGTATAGCCTGAATGCACTGTAAGTCGCTTTGGATAAAAGCGTCTGCTAAATGCATAAATGTAAATGTAAATGATGTAAAATATAAAACAGCCATGCATTTACAAACTCTGTCTGGTTAGACTCCAGCATCACTTCAATACACAACAACTAGACAAGGCATACATGAGGGCTTATACACACATGACAAAAGGGAACATATGACTGTATAGAACATGACACTTGAACTGGGGAAGCACACGAGGGTGGTGGAACAAAGGTGGACCAATGGAGGACTGGAAGGCCAGATCCATGAAGCGGAGGAGGGCCTGAATCATGGAGCAGAGGAGATCTGGGGCCGTGGAGAAGCAGGAGACCACGGTGGAGCTCACGATTCCCCTGGCAAAGCCATAACAGAGCAACTGCCTGGTCCATGGTTGGTTGTGTATTCTGCTGATATTGAAACAGATGAAGACAATAGCCCCTTTCACACAGTATTACCATCTGTTAAATTCCTGAAATGACTTTAGAAATGTGCTGTTCACGCAGGCAATACTGTTCTGTCTTTTTACCCGTAAAGCACCATTCACACATCGCTTTCAAAATACAGGTAAATTCTGTGACATCATTAACCAGAAATGACCTCTAAACAGCTGCGCTCCAGTGTTGTGTTTGTATACGCGGTCAGTGTTTTTGTTGATGTTTTTATTTTTGTGTCAAACGTTCACATTCATGCAGCTTCTTTTGGCCCAGAGACATCATATTCTCGACGTCAAACTGAACTACACAGCGCGGAGTAAATGCGTCAGAATGCTATGATTGGCTGTTTAAAGTGCGCCTATTATTGGTAATGAAAGGTTCATATTTTGGTTTTGGGAGTCCCCAACAACAGGTTGACATGCATGCAAGGTCAAAAAACACTTTCATTGTCTTATGCATTTATTTCTACCTTACTTGCTCAACGACTCCCAAACGATTCATTCAACAAATTTTTCCAAACCCCTCCTTTGCGTGACACTAATCTGCAGTGATTGGTCAATTGGATCATGTCTGTAATGTCTGATAAAGCAGTGTTTGTGAGCGCAGTGCTGCTTTGTGTACATTGTTACGCTCCAAAAGCAGCACCTAGTGGCAAAGAATGAATTAGCATTTTCATTCAGACCAACACGAAAGACCAACAAGTGGGCGGCAATATGCTAATGATTCATATTGACGTCAACATGAAACGGCTTGGGATTCATTTTAAAAACGACTCGTTTCAATGATTCAGAACCGACTCTTTATTTTGAGAGACAATAACTTTATACACGGTGCACTTTCAGATTTAAAACTTTGCAGGATGTTTTCATTCACTTACACACTGCATGAAAGCTCATTTTCAAAAATCCATAATTTTTTAATTACACTTTAATTTTGAATTTCAATGGCTCTGGATTGGCCCGGAGCAGATGTCTTATGGCTGTGGTACATGCTCATACTGGTTATCTTCATTCTGCGTTCACACACAGCATCATTCCGGCAAATTTCTGGTAATGTGACAACTTCTCATATCGGTAAATTGTTGGAACGAATCTACCGGTATTTTTGAAAAGGTCCTGTTGACACATGATCTCTTAACAGTAATTTACCAGTAAAATCTGTATGTGTGAAACGGGGTAATGTAGAAGACCCAGGTGCAGTTTATTACTTCCGTTTAGTAAGTTGATTATCCAAAAACTTGAAACATGAGATAAACATGAAACAAAAACCGGTAACACTTTACAATAAGGTTCATTAGTTAAACATTAGTTAATGTATTAACTAACATGAACTAACCATGAGCAATACATTTGTTACTGTATTTACAAATCTTCGCTAACGTTAGTTAATAAAAATACAGATGTTCATTGTTAGTTCACAGTGCATTAACTAATGTTAACAAGATTTTAATAATGTATTAGTAAATGTTGAAATTAACATTAACAAAGATTAATAAACTCTGTATAAGTGCAGTTCACTACTAGTTCATGTTAACTAATGCAGTTAACTAATGAACCTTATTGTAAAGTGTTACCCAAAAACCTAAACATGAACTAAGACCGTGACTTTACTGATAACAATAACCTGAAACAGCATCACATATACAACAATTAGACAACATAACACATTACTACGACAACTAAAGAGAACATGACACATGAAACAGGGAAGATCACATGAGCGCATGGGAAACACATAACAAACAAGGAACAAGGCTGTGACTAAACCTCAAAACAGAAGACCTGAAACTTTAAAACCTTAAACAGACATGACAGATTAGCTGTGTTTAATTAGGGTTGAAGATAAGCTCTGCTGGGAGGTAGGAGTGGGATCGAACACCCTCACAGTAGTGATTTTTTAAATTCAGACTATGATTGCATCCAGTCAGCGATTTAGAACACGTTGTTTTCATGTGTCACACGTCTCCTAGCAACGAGCCACCTGTTTCTATGTGAGTCTGTTGTGTTTAGAATGACTAATGTTGATCTTTATTTTGTGGAACACAAAAGCAGACCGACTATTCAGTCTCTCTCATTTATTTAATTAAAAGGAAAATATATGGGATGATGTGAAGTAAATGCTTGAGGCTGTCAGTCTTTAAACATGCTATATTACATCTGTTTTTGTGTTCCACAGAAGGATCATTGTCATACAGGTTTGGAACAATATTGTGACGTCTCATTCTTTGATAAACTATCTATTTATTTTCTAATTTAGAGACTATAATGGTCTATAATAGCCATGTAGAAAGTGTGTCGATTGTCTAACATTGTAAAATAAGCAAAACAATTTCACTATTTTTATTCAACATGACTTTGATGAGAAAAAACATACTGGATTGTTGAGCGTTTCAATGCCAAAAAACAATTTATGTTGATTGTATGTCAGTTTGCTACCTAAATTTCAGAAACTCATTTAACTCATGAAAACAAGCTGTGAACTGAAGTCCTTAGCATCTCCCTGGAATCATGTGTAAAGCTTAATCTGTAATTTTGTTCTCCAGGAAAATCATGGAAATAACTTTCTTATGCCGCTTGATTAGAAGCAGGCCAAGCTGTTATTGTATGAAAGGCACTCAAGCCCTTACTAATTCTATGGTGTCATTATAGAACTATTCCAAAAAGCTTGTGCAGGTTTCTGTCGATGTACTGGGAGAGAGACCATGAGGATGGGTCCTAATCCACAGTTACTAGAAGCATTTGGTTGATGTTATTGCTGGTCAAGGGGGTCACATCAGATATTTCACATACTTTTTACAGCAAAAAAAAAACTCGCTTAGATAATTTGTTTAAAAACAAACAAGTTTGGTTTATTTGTTTAATTTAGTCCATGTTGAGGGATTGTCTAAAAATGTAACATTAGTCAGAATTATGCAGAAATAGCAGCAACTTTTATGGGTTCAAACTTTCTAGTGCAACTGTATACTTTGCTAACTAAGAAGTAACTTAAAAAAGTTTTTTTTTTAATCGACAACAGGTTTTATGTTAATTTATTACAGGGTTTCCCAATCCTGTTCCTGGAGATCCACCTACCTGTATAGTCCAGATCCAACCCTGATCTAACACACCTGTCTGTATTTATCAAGTGCTCCTGGAGATCTTAATGAGCTACATAGTTAGTTCAAATAACATGACCCCAACAAAAATTCATGCTTGTAAGAAATTATATATACCTGTATATATTTAAAAAAAAAAAAAATGTTTTGGATCTCCAACTCTGCATGTAATTAATTATCAAGTAACCCTGAACATCTTGATTAGCTGCTTCAGGTGTGTTTGTCTGGGGTTGGAGCTGAAGTCTGCAGGTCGGTAGATCTCCAGGAACAGGGTTGGAGACCCCTGAGTTAGAAGAATTTCATAAATGAACATAATATGTGTAATAATATGTAACAAACTCACAAACAAAAAAAAAAAATGCTGCAGCTAATGGATTTCTGGAACAAATTATTCTTATCATTTTTAGTGAAATTCAACAGCTAGCATAGTACATGCTAAATGAAGCTTATTTAACATATAAATGTAGTAAATACAAATAAGTATTAAGTACGATGTTACATGTCACTGGCATTAGGGAAGCCATTGCTCATAGAGTCAATGTAGTGTTTACCTTCATGCGGTGTACTCTTCAGCACAATGATAACCACAAAAACATCAACATAACAAAAACTTATAAATGTCAAACAGCAATACACACTAACAAGTCTTCCCCTTCACTAAAAAACCCCCCACATAATACAGCCTTTCAACAGTTATTCACCTTATCCAGTCCTATGCAAAACATGCTGGGAACTAGAAATCTACTGCCCAATTTCCAAATTTGACAAGAGAATCATATTAAGATACAGGTTCATTTTTTAAGAAGATGAATTAATGCAGAAACTGGCACAACAATACCAGCGAAGAACTTAAAATTAGAATTCATCAAAATTGGCCAGGTTAGAACCAGGTTTTTTTTTTTTTTTTTTTAGCACTTTGTGCCAAGTAGGTTAGCTACTAAACACACACATTCCACTTCAGAGTTTACTTTTAGAAAATCTGCTCTGCACACATTTTTGGGTTTTGTCTTTACAGCATTGGCTGCACTATTATTTGAATGACCTGCCATTTAAATAAGCTCTGGTGTATTGTTGTGATGTCATGGGTTTCCTGCTCCTGAACTTTACATGTCATTCAGATGCTCTCTTCCTGTCTAATTGACCTATCAGTAGCCCCTCCCCTCGAACGCAGACTAGCCAATGGCAGTTGAGTATCAGTTGCACGGGGAGCGCAACTCGGATATCTTTAGGTTATAAATTATATCTATCATTTATTTTATTCAATTTCCTGAATCCAAACAAAACAGAGCAAAATGTCCCTAAGTATTCAACCCCAATACAAATGAAGACAAAAACGTTCATTTTCTGGTTGTCATACACTCATTAAGTTACAATCTTCATCTGCTCGAGCACGTTAATGTTATCTTGTGCTTCAGCGAGGTATCTCTGGCTAAAACTAGCTAACGTTAAAGTTAGTGAGTCCATGCTAATGTACAAACCTAATGTTCTCGCGTCTTGTACAGTGTAGATCAAAAACACATAAACGAAGGTCTACATTTCACCGTCTCTTCATATTAAACTGGTTAAATGTACATTAATTTAATCGTACCCTGTGATACATGAACAGTGTTGATCCTGCATGTTGTCATCCGCGATCGTAATATGAGACTTCTCCCACTTGCATTGTGATCTGTAAACCCTCGCTTCGAGTTACCCACCGGATTTATTTTTAAATATATTATAAATCCCTCCATGGAATATTTAATTCCCATTTGGTGGCCTTCTGTGTCCAAAATTGTGCAAAAACATCATGGGACAAGGTTTTTACAGCAGCGTCATTGTAAGACAGTGAGCAACTCCTTTTGTTTGTCCGAGGGAGCAACAGTAACTAAGGTCAATAACTGGCCATAACTGGTCAATTGGCCAGTTATGGATCACAAAAGGGCTTTCACACTTGAATTAACTAGCCCTAGGTCATCCTAAATCCAGAGTAAAAGGAATCTAGGGCTATCTTGCTTCACATTTCAAACTCATAACAATACATCCTGGGTATTCGTAAGCTAAACCCTGGGTTAACGTTTGCTAATAACTTGTTTGAATATTTGTGGTATCAGTGTCATAAATTGGACAAAGACAGCATGTGATGCATGTACATTTTCTTCAGTCAAATTCACTTGTTTTCTCTCCCCATTTTTTACCATTTCCCTTCAAAAACTGAAAAGATTGTTTATAAAATGCACTGTGTGTGAGGCACACAATTGTTTGTCAGGTGCAGGACATCTAATCGTACAAGCTGCCACTGTAAAAGCATAACCCTGGGTAAAAAGCGGTGCTAACCCCACTTCTGAATTAACCCGGGGTTAAGCACAGTGTGAAAAGGTCTAATAAGATGCAAATCTGATAAACAACATGAGAATGCTGTCTCCACAAGACAACAAAATACTTAAAAATAAATAACAGCCATCAGTGATGTCATTTACAGTAGTACTTCCCAAACCAGTGACTGAAATCCCAGTTGGATTGTTTATCATTACAACACAGCTTGGTGTGGCTTCATATTAAACTCCAGTTGCTTGTACTCTAAACAAACAGTACAAACCTGAAAACAAACAACAATTATCTTCCACAAAAAACTCTATATTTCCATACACTGAGCAGTGTGACTTGCACTAATGGATCCTGCTTTACATGTGTTCATGGTACAATCAAATCTCTCTCCCTCTCTATGTACACAGATTTTATCTGTGTTTCTTTTATCAAACCACCATGAGTTATGTGACACTATGGTTCAACTGTGTGAATAAAGGACCCTTTTAGCAGCAGGCCTCTAGCTGTGCAGAATGTTAACTGTTGTTTTGATTCCTCTGGCCAGAGGAGAACTGGTCCCCCAAATGAGCCTGGTATCTCCCTGTTTTTTTCCTCTCCATTTCTATCACCAATGGAGTTTTGGATTCCTTGCCACTGTTTCCTTTTGGCCTTTTTGCTTAGTTTGGGATATTTAATTTCTGACAATATTGTTGATTTGACTGCACAGACACTTGGATGAGAAGTGAACCAAGCTGGATTATGACATCACTGTTTTCTCCTGAGCTGCTTTAGAGATAATTATTATTATTTTTTTTAAATCATTCTATAATTGATGGACTTTTACGCAGTTTTTGAACTAAACTGAATCAACAACGAACTGATTTCAACTGAATAGTCACTTTTTACTATTTTCTTTTTAGAGCTGCTTTACAGTTTTGAGAACTAGATAATTAAAATAGTAGATTACACACATTACATTAATTGACAGCAAAGAAATCAAGTTTAAAAAGAAACAATTTTGTCATGCATATAATATGATTTAGGGTGTATTCACACCGGTCTTGTTTGGTTTGATTGAATCGAACTCAAGTTCGTTTCCTCTCTTTGTGTGAATCTTTTGGGCAGGTGTGAATACAGCAATCACACTCAGGTGCGGACCAAACAACCATACTGAGACCCAGCTGAAGAGGTGATCTCGGTCCGGTTCCAAACCAACTCTGGTAGTGTTCGTTTAAGGTGTGAATATGACCTGACCTCGATCCAACCCAATTGCAGAAATCATGCTCAGAAACAGACAGCTCACGCATATAGTGCTGTTGTTTGCATTTCAGTAGCTTAAATCACTTGTTTTTAAACCACAATGCTTAAACACAAGTGCAAATGATGAGTTTTCATGACCATGGCGCACAGCAACCATGTGAGCGCCCTAAATAGGCTAATAAGCTTGCCACAAAGCCCCAGCAGAAGATACAATGAATGTGTCAGGGGGAAACAGTAAGGAGATATTTGAATTATTTATTAATAAACTAGTGTTTTCTGAGTCAGTGTCGCAAAGATGAAGTTGACAACCCTGACTCGCCATCTCCTCATTGGACACACCTTTAGAAAGAAATGCATCTTTACAGATTACATAATGAAAGAGTTTTTGTTCTGGATTTGAATTATTTAGTTTGTAGTCATTTAAAGCTTTCAATAGATATAATCATCATGTATGTAAGGAAAATATTCGCTGAGTTTCGGTTCATTTTTGTGAGGCGCTCTTGTTCAAGACTGAGACAGTGGAAAGCGAATCCTATTTGTTTTCTTTATTTTACAAAAGCACAACATTTTCTTGATATTGTGAGTGCACACAAATAAAAGTAGACCCGGTAGCACTTTATTTTAGGGTCTCTTAACTAGTTGCTTATTAGCATGCATATTACTACAATATTAGCCATTTATTAGTAGTAATTAAGCACATATTAATGCCTTATTCTACATGACCTTATTCTACATCCCTAATCCACCCAATACCTAAACTTAACAACTACCTTACTAAATATTAATAAGCAGCAAATTAGGAATTTATTGAGGGAAAAGTCGTAGTAAATAGTAAATAAGTGTTCCCTATTCTAAAGAGTTCCAAACTATGTGTTATTCTCACCTTTATGAGCAAAAATTACGGCATATTTTAATTTGTTTACACTGATGTCCTAAAGCGCTTCAGCTTCCACTCTCCGCACAAACGATTGGATATGCGCCTAATAGCGCACATTTATCTAGGTTTAATGTTTAAACTAACATCGTGATATGCTTTAAGTATTTTAGGTAACACTCTATTCTGTCTACAATAAGTAACTTTGCATCTACACGTCAACAAACTCTCATTAGAATATTAGTAGACTGTCTGATTAATATCTGCTAACTCTTTATTGTGATGGCATCTCAACAGTACTGACTATAAGTAACTTTGCAAGTACATGTCAACTTATTCTAACCCTAACCCTACCAGTCTACTAGCACTCTAATAAGAGTCAGTAGATGTGTAGGTGCAACGTTACTTATAGTCAACAGAATGTGTTAAAGGGACCATCAAAATAAAGTGAAACCGTATTTTATATCTATAGATTTTATTTTAAGTCTGGTGGTCCTGGAGGACCCGACTCCTGTGGTCCCAAGTCCAGTGGTCCTTGTGTACCTGACTCCTGTGGTCCCAAGTCCAGTGGTCCTTGTGTAACTGACTCCTGTGGTCCCAAGTCCAGTGGTCCTGGAGGACCCGACTTCTGTGATCCCAAGTCTGGTGATCCTGGAGGACCCAATTCCTGTGGTCCCAAGTCTGGTCCCAGAGGTCACTAAGCAGCCCGCTTTCCTTGTCTCACCCATGATCCTTGCCCTGCGAGCTCCAACCATGATCCTTGCCCTGCCGGCTCCAACCAGGCTCCTTGCTTTGCTGGCTCGAACCAAACTCCTTGCCCTGCTGGCTCCAACTATGCTACTTGCTTTGGCAGCTTCCTGCTGTGTTGGCCCAGGAGTCTGCCTCAGTGTCCACTTCAAAGCCCGCTCCAGTCCGGGAGTCCTCAGAGTCCACTCAAGAGACCTCTCCAGTCCGAGAGCCCTCAGAGTCCCTTCAAGAGCCCGTTCCAGTCCAAGAGCCCTCAGAGTCCATTCAAGAGCCCGCTCCAGTCCGAGAGCCCTCAGAGTCCCTTCAAGAGCCCGTTCCAGTCCAAGAGCCCTCAGAGTCCATTCAAGAGCCCGCTCCAGTCCAAGAGCCCTCAGAGTCCACTTCAGAGCCCGCTTCAGTCCGGCAGTTCTCAGAGTCCATTCAAGAGCCCTCTCCAGTCCGGGAGCCCTTAGAGTCCATTCAAGAGCCCGCTCCAGTCCAAGAGCCCTCAGAGTCCATTCAAGAGCCCGCTCCAGTCCAAGAGCCCTCAGAGTCCACTTCAGAGCCCGCTCCAGTCCGGCAGTCCTCAGAGACCATTCAAGTATATGAGTTCACTCCAGAGCCCACTCAGGTCCACATGTCCACTCCAGAGCCCACTCAAGTTTATGAGTTCACTCCTGGGCCCATTCCAGTCCTGGAATCCTTTCCTGAGACTACTCCATGTCCTACAGAGGTGGCGGCTTCTGCTGCAGAACCTCCTGAGGCGGCGGTGTTCACTTCAGCTCCTCTCTGGGCTGTGACACCAACTTTACTCTCAGGAACAACCTGGCCTCCTGCTCTGCCGGCTCAGTGCTGGCCTTCTGCTCAGCCGGCCCCGCTCTGGCCTCCTGGTCTACCTCTGTCTCTAGGCCCTTTTCCACTACACGGGCCTGGCCCGCCATCCCTCCCCCTGGTCCGCCTTCATTCCGCCTCCCTCCTTGGCTTGCTTCTGCAACATGTAAACAATACATGAGCATGGTGCCACTGCTTACGTAACACACACACGTGTCAGCAAGCATGCGTCGTTTACATGATGCGGAAGTAAGCGCATGCGTCGTGATACTCTGTCCACAATGGCAGTGCGTTGCAGGAGACTGGATGAGGAGGACAAGAGTTGTTGAATAAAGTCATTATTTTTGTTTTCTTTGCACACAAAAATATTATCGTAGCTTCACAAAATTACGGTTGAACCCCTGATGTCACATGGACTATTTTACCGATGCCCTTGCTACGTTTCTGGACCTGGGAACATTACAGTTGTGTTGCTCTCTATGAATTGTCAGAGAGCTCTCGGATTGCATTAAACATATCTTAATTCATGTTCTGAAGTTGAATGAATGTCTTATGGGTTTGGAACAGCATGAGGGTGAGGAATTAATGACAGAATTTTCATTTTTAGGTGAACTAACCATAAACAAAAACTAAGCTATTATATGAAAGTAACAGTTTTACCTAAGATAAAACTAAAAACCTTTTGTTAGTCAATGTGTAGTTTACCTATCATCAAGACAAATTATTTTAAAAATATTAATCATATTTTACGTACTAATAATCATTCAATAATCAATACATAAATAAACAAACAGAAAAAATAATAAAACCTACAATAATTTCTGCAGCCAGAAAAAAATGTAAATCATAATATTGTATTAGAACAAGATCAAATGAACCTTAAATAAATGACAGATGTTTCACTTTTTTTCAGTGTACATTTTGTATGTCTTACATATTTAACACACCTGGGGGGTATTCCAGAAAGCAAGGTTAACTTACCGTCACATATACCCTGAACTCTCGGTTGAGAACCGCTTTTTTAAACAGTCATATATATCGGTGCTGAAACTTTGCATAGTGTGTTCATATTCTGGGTTTATCTGCTTGCTTGTACATAGTTTGTTTCATTTATAAGATGTATATTGAATTTGTTTTTCCAGTATCATTCTTTAATGCATTATGCTTCTTTCCTTAAACTGTCCCTGTCTAGCTTTTACTAATCGAACCAATGCCTGAAACTTTGTATTACGAGCACTTCCTGTGTTTATTTGCCTCTTTAGGATGAATCGCTTATTGTTTTCCTCAACTGTAAGACGCTTTGGAGAAAGGCGTCTGCTAAATGTAAATGTAAAAAGCATTTTCTTTATTATGTTTTTCCTTGGGAAAACACATATATAATAATGCACAATATAGCATGCTGCATTCATATTCTGGGCGCATCTGCTAATCTGTATAGTATTCGTCATCACTAAGATGTATACTGAGTTTGGTCTTTAAATGTTACAGTCTTAGTACATTAAATGATGAGCAGCGAAGGAAAGTAAAACAGCCTATTACATGCCACTCTAGGTGTGGCTCAGTCAGTCCTTCAATTTGTTAAGTAAAAGTACACCTCTCCCCAAAAAGCAGCATCATTCACATCTCTAGTACAAATGCTGCAGGACAGGTTACACCCTAAAATGTAATATATATTGGAATTATGTGAACAAACAACTAAATGTATGACAAATAACAAGCGATACTTGCCTTAGCAAACACAACTAATACGATTTAATTGATGCTTGCCTGAACCAGATCCTAGTGACACTGGATCTATTTGTTTTTTTTTGCTTTTCTAAATATTGAGTGTCCTACAGACCAGTGCTTCCCAAACCTGTCCTGGAGGACCCCTAGCCCTGCACATTTTCCCTGCGTTCCATTCAGAAGGGCTCATCCCTATACCCTAATCCCTTCATAGGGTTTACCCTCTGGAGTGAGAACTTCGAAGGGTTGAAGGGTGTAGGGGACCAAACAACAGTTTCTTGAAGTGCCCTTCTGCGACATTATACGGAGGCGGTGTCATCATGCAAAGAATCGACGCAAAGGATCATGGGGGCCCAAAGTGTCCATCAGTTGTACCCTTCGAAATCCGTCATTCCGAAGGGCCCTTTGAAGTGGCTAATTTTGAGCACATCAGTTTGGAACGACACTTCAATATGGCGGCCATGATTGTTTTCACTCCGAAGTGCCCTTCGGAGGGCGATATATCCCATTTGGAACGCACCGCTAGTATGTCTCCCTTATCTAACACACCTGATTCAACTCATCAGCTCGTTAGTAGAGACTGCAATACATGAATTGAGTGTTTCTTGTAAGGCTGGGTACACACCACAAGATAACCAGGCTGATTTTGGGCCGCTTTCTCCCCTTCCGACAATCCTAGGTAATGTCCCGATTATCTTGGTGGTTCTAAAGATTATCTTATCAGATTTTCCTGTGGTGTGAGGTGTGTTAAGAGTGACTGAATCTGCTCGGAAGAACGTCGGAGGCGCCCCGATCGCGAATCAACATGTTGAATATTTACGATCAGAAATCCTGATGTGTGTGTGGAGTGTGAGTGAGTGTGTGTGTGTGGTGTGGTGTTGTGGTGTGTGGTGTGTGTGTGTGTGTGGGGGGGGGGGGGGGGGGAACCCCGAGGACACCACACACTATAGGAGCAAAACGGTTAAATCTAGGATTTATTTCTCCTCATGTTTGTGGTCTCTCACATTTTGAAGATCTAATAAGATTTTTAAAATCTTTTAGTGTGTACCCAGCCTAATGGAGACAGGTTTGCCCAGGGCTAGGGCAGGTTTGGGAAGCACTGTTCTAGACAAATAATTCCTTTATCAACCCATATTTTAAAGTGTTTATTCTGAAAACATTTTTAAAGCAATCTATTGCCCCATATTGGTGTCTTAGGGGAAAGAAAATATTTTAAAACTCTTTTAAACATTTTAAACCTTCCTGATTATAGTATAAAGCTAATTTGATAAGTCTAATTCTGTTTTTTTTTACATGCCATATGAAATCTAACCATTAATAGAGGAGAAAAAGATTGAAAAATATATAAAGACATTCCTCTTGATAACATTAATCCTTCCAAATAGTGTCAGTGGTAGGACCATCAATGGTAAAATCATTCTCCACTTTCTCCAGAAGTGTAGGCAAATTGAGCTCAGTCCCCATCTACAAAAATACCCAAGTATTTAATACCTGTGGGTGAAAATTTGAAAGGGAACTTATCACTGATCACAGTTCTATATTTTTGTATATTCTATATTTCACTTTTTTTTGTTGGTGTTGTTGTTATTAGTGTCTAGGAATGTAGGAAGATGTAAAAATAAATGAATAAATAGTCTTCAGTGTAAAATGCCAACTAACTACGCTAACTAACCAAACATAAATATGGCTCCCACTCCTAAACTGGTGTTTTTATACAGGTAACGTGACATACTAACATTGTCTCAGCACTTTTATTCAGAGAGAGTGGGAATCATAAACTCATAATTGCAATAAAGAAACCTATTTTTTTGTATACTAAACAGCTAATTTTGCACTTAATGCACTTTAATTGTGTGGCGGTAATGCTGAAGTCCAACTAGAGATATACTGAAGTATATTTGATTGTGCTAAAGTGGAACTATTGAAAGTAAGCTTCAGGCACACTAAATATCTTGCCTGTAAAGGCTGATATTATTCAAAGATCATACAATCCTCATCAATATTGATATTAAAACACATTTAGGCTATGAAATGTGTGTACATTAAGAAATGTGCATTGTGCACAAGTGATACTTCAAGTAAAGTTTAATTATAATTTTTATATCAGTAAGTCTCGAGCGATAGGTCAGTAAATACAGTGGTGGCCAAAATGATTAGAACACTAGTATTTTCACCAGCTAAAAAATGTTTTTTAGTCAGCTGTTTCTATCTTTTGCTGTAGTGTGTCAGAAGGAAATATCAGTTTACATTTCCAAACATTCATTTTGCCATTTTGCCAGTGAGATTTTTGTTTGCACAAGGAGTCTGTCAACAGCCAGTGCTCCACACAGTGATGTGATCTGATCATCATCAGTCTGTCTAGAATGACATGAAGAAACAGAACAAACTGAGACAGACTAAATCCAAAAGAACTGTGTCTCCAAGACGCTTCAAGAAACCTCCTGCAAAGCTCCTGAGAAACTCTGCTCAAGTGCACCAAGGACAAAAGCTGCTTTAAACACAAAGCATGCTCACAACAAATGTTGATTTAATTTAGTTAATAGAAGTTAATTGATCAAGAAAATCTGTTTATGACATTATTTTTGACAGCATCCTCATTTTACAGCATTTTACACAAGTGCCTAAAACTGTTAACAGCACTATAGCTTTACAGGTAGGTTTCTTGAAGCGTCTTGAGACACAGTTCTTCTGGATTTAGTCTGTCTCAGTTTGTTCTGTTTCTTCATGTCACTCCAGACAGACTGGATGATGATCAGATCAGATCTCTGTGTGGAGAACTGGCTGTTGTCAGACAAAAATCTCACTGGATTATTACAATTATGGCAAAATGAATGTTTGGAAATGTAAACTGATATTTCCTACTGACACACTACAGCAAAATATAGAAATAACTGACTTAAAACCATTTATCTAGTGAAAATACTAGTGTTAGCTCTGCAGGACACCAGCACTCCAGAACAGACATTGCCTATCCCTGCTCTAGACAGAAGAAATGGACCAGAAGTGACTCCGTTGGTGACAATTTCATGGCATGAACGTACCTGGGGCACTTTTTAGCGAGACCATTTTTACGTACCTTACTGCACGTTTCGCCGCAGTTTCAAAGAGAAATGTCCACTGAGTGGTGCTAAAACACGGGTTCAATACGTAAACCCTGGCACGTTTTTATTACGTTGATATAGGTACGTATTTTGGCGGTTCAGAATTCAAATATCCGGGGACCGTCGCTAAAAATGTATGCTCTATCATGTTGGAAATAATCCCTACACCAAACCCAACCCTAAACCTACACGATAGTGTTGACAAATGCAAAACTGATATAAAAACACATTTGTTGATGCAACCGTGCTATTTGAACTTCCTTATATGCAGATTTTAACTGTTTTGTTGAACCGTAGTTACACGGGATTCGAACCGGAGCTCCTCACCTCTCAAGTACGTCTCCGTACTCCGTGAGCTACCGAACAAACCTACTGTCTATGAAAACCCATAGATATGAAGCTGGACGTGTGATATACGTCCAAAAGCATCAGTTTTCAAATCTCCTAGCATATTAATATTGTTTTGAAGTCATAACATTATATTTTTCAAGTAATTGTGCGAAAATTACGCTTTATTAATCGAAACTCTGTAAATTTGTGTGAAAAGGAATAAAAGGCGTCAGAGTTTTACTGCCTCTTGTGTTCATTTCTTTTGGAAACTGCAGTGATATGTACTTATTGGTCCATATTTCGCATCTCGCTAAAAAGTGACCCCAGGTACGTTCATGCCATGAGACCAGGTTGCAATTTTAGCTTTAGGAGATTTAGAGCAACTGAATCAAGTCTATGAGTTCTACACCAAAACCATTTTTTTTTAAGCCTCTGAATATGTATGACTATTTGACACGGTTGAATGTCTTTTTGGTGTCAAGGGAAACATCTACTTCCATGTATTTGATTAACATTATAATAATGTCTGCATAATATGAACAAAAATCACCTTGGGCTATCTGAGGACAACCTATTAACTACAAAGCCTGATGGGTCTGGCTTCACCGATACAGGTAGTAAATGTTCTATTCTCTTAACAATCATTTTAGTTACTATTTTATAGTCTGTATTAATAAGTGAGATTGGCTTGTAGAAGGCACACTCTACCGTTCTTATAAATAACCAAATTTATTGCATTAGAAAAAAAATCTGGGAAGCATTTATCCTCTCTGACTTGGTCCAGAACATCCATTAAAATGGTGTAAAAAAATCTCAAAATTTAATATAGAATTAAGGGGGAAACCCTCCCGTGGTGATTTATTGGAATGCAGAAATGGTATAGCTTCATTCAGCGCACATTTAGAAAATGGTTTTGCTTTTTGGAAATGGAAATGCTTTTTTCTTCAGATAAGAATGGTAGATTGACAGAGGAGACAAAAGCTTGCATTTGGTTCAGATCTTGGGATGTGTAAAATTCTTTATAAAATTATCTACAAGCATCGTTTATCTCTGTAGGGTTATGGGAAATGTTATATAGGAGAAATGCATCTATATTCAATTCAATTCAATTCAAGTTTATTTGTTTAGCGCTTTTTACGATACAATCGTTGCAAAGCAGCTTTACAGGAAATTAAGTTTCTACAATATATTTATATATAGTAGAAACTTAATATATTTAACTTATGGCAAAATTTGGTAATTCTGTATGTTGTCTGAGGGTTGGCATCCTCTGAGGTCCTCTGAGGGGTTGGCATCATCTCTTCTCAGGTGTTTGGTCATCTCAGATCATTTAAGGGTTGGATCCAGACTGAAGTTTGTGTAATTCCTAGTTACCACGGGATGCTAATTCTAAACTATTACCAAGGGGCAACATGTATATTGAAAATAGCAGAGGACCTAGGACAGATCCTTGTGGTACTCCATACTTTACTGGTGATAATTGAGATGACTCCCTGTTTAAATAAACAAAGTGGTAGCGATTGGACAGGTAGGATCTAAGCCATCTTAAAGCCTGCCCTTGAATACCCATATAGTTTTGTAATCGATCTATGAGTATGTCATGATCTATAGTGTTGAACGCAGCACTAAGATCAAGTAAAACTAGCAATGAGATGCAGCCTTGGTCTGATGCAAGAAGCAAGTCATTTGTAATCTTAACAAGTGCAGTTTCTGTGCTATGATGTGGCCTGAAACCTGACTGAAATTCTTCACAGAGATATTTTTTTTGCAAGAATGATCACAATTGAGCAGACACAACTTTTTCAAAAATTTTAGACATAAACATAAGATTTGAAATGGGTCTGTAATTTGCTAGTTCACTAGGATCTAGTTGTGGTTTCTTAATAAGAGGCTTAATAACCGCCAGCTTGAATGATTTTGGGACGTGACCTAAAGATTACGATGAGTTAATAATATTGAGAAGCGGTTCTTCTGCTACAGGTGACAACTCTTTCAGTAATTTAGTGGGTACAGGATCTAATAGGCATGTTGTTGGTTTAGATGCAGTGATAAGTTTATTTAGCTCTTCTATAGAATTTATCATTTGATTGTTTTGGTCTGTCTTATCAACTCAAGTCACCTTTATTTATATAGCGCTTTTAACAATACAGATTGTGTCAAAGCAGCTTTACAGTATCAAATAGGAAAATAGTGTGTCAATAATGTAAAATGACAAGATTAAACACTCAATTTTCAGTTAAAACAATTCATTACCGAATTCAGTGAAAGCTGCCATGCCAGTACCTTATGTGCCTTCTCTCCAAATTCATAGTAACCTTGCTTTGATCTTATGATGGCCCTTTCTGCCTGATGTGTATTAGAGTAACCCCTGCCTGTTCCTGACGTCCTCTCCGATCTATAATCTTCCACCTGGAGTTTTCCTGGGGCTCAGTAACTGCTGGTTGTAATTTGTTTGTTGCCTTTTGCTCAAAACTTGTGTTTGTATTTCACTTTTGGGTCCTCTGCTTTCAAAACTTGACATCAGTACTGACAAATGCTTGTTAGCAACTGAAGAAAAACTGAAGGATTGGCTCAGGTCAGTTGACGGGCCACTGCTGCGCGTCGTCACGAAAGCTTATCATTTGCACGTGTTTTTAAGCCTTGCCAATTTAACCATTCAAAAGAGTTTAAAGCATTCAAACACAAGACGCGGAAAAACTCAACTGAGAACTCGTGCGCCGTGTTCGGTGTCTCACAGACAACAAGACCGAATCAAGCTCTACTTCGCGTCCTCCTGTGCCTGAACGAACAAATACAAATCGCAGTTTAAACTTGCAAAAAGAAAAAGATGTGAAAGTGCCCAATTCAGAACCCACCCACCGAATTTGCCTCTTCTTGCTCTTGTACCAACAAATGCATACAAAATCATGTCAAAATACCCGTCTTGGAGAGTATCCTTGAAAAAACTGTTGGTTATGTCTTAAGTGAAAGTAAACAGTTGAGAGAAAATCAGATGTGCACCATTATATTGAATGCATTGTCTCTTAAAGTGACCGTGCCTAATTTACTAGCTGCTGTCGGTGTCCTTAATGTTAATACAATAAAATGAAAGAAAGAAAATCACTCACTGCTCTTTACTGAATTACTTTGTAGTTTTAACAATAATTAATCCACAGTCAAACCAAATATTATTCAGACACCAGATCTAATTTTTTATATTTTTTTACTAGTGGGTCCAGGACACTATAGTTCATTTATTTAAGTTAGTATAGCAAAATAAAGTAAACGGTGACATATTATACCCAAAAATTCTTCATACAGTGGACTACCAGTAAAATTGATAAAAATTTGGGACCAAAAATTATTCAGACACTTTGACCTGAGCATGTTTTGCTTAAGTGCTTTTCTTTAATTGCTAATGCAAACTTTTTACTCCACAGACTGAACAAAATTAAGCATTACTTGGTAATTGGACAACAAAGTATTGATAGTTGTGTAAATATTGTTATACTAACCGTTGTCTGATTTTTGGTTGATTGTAATCCATTACATACCTTTCTATCAAAGTTATCTGACATTATCAAGATGAATTTGTTCTGACACAGTTTAACTCTGAGTTCTTGTCATATTTTATTACCATTTTCTAAACTATAGCAAATAAACTGTGATAATGTGAGAAATGCTGAAAGTGTCTGAATACATTTTGGTTTGACTGTATATTTAATTTTTACAGTGAAGACTATGCAGTGCTATTTTACATTTGATTATTCGGTTTCTGTGCCCGGACACCTAGAAACGTAAAAAACTTAAACATTGTGTAAATAGCACAAATAAATAATAAGAACGAACATACAAATTAAACAATTAAACAAGGCCCACTGGTACAACCTGCACCGGGGCCCCGCAAACCAGTCCCGGCACCAGGACACTTGATCTGGGGGGGCTTGTATGATTCTCGGGGGGGGGCTACGGGGGGTATTCTTTATAAAACACGCCATCAGATTTTAATTGAATGGATTGTTATTGTCGCTTTCCTTACACGCCACATTTAACAAACTTACAAACATCACTGTGTACTATTTAACAAATGTCTTGTTTGATAGTAATTAATTTAAATGTCTGAAACCAAATTTTATGTGGTTGAAAACACTGAATCGTTGTGATATAAGGCTAAAAGCACTGAGCGCATCTATTTCTGGCTCAGCGCCAGACAAAGCGCGAAATCACGTTTGAATTTGTGAATGTTCTAAATACATCATTTGGTGATTGTCCGCATCAAACGGTTAAAATCAACGCGTTTCAGCTTCTTGGAGGCAGTGCTTAATTTGTAAATTGCGAGGTCCTGGAACAAAGTGGGGTGACTGATCAAATGATCAGAGGAGGGAGAGGTAACGGAGCATTCGCGCAATTGGTGGACATGGACCAACTTAAGTGATTACCAGCTTGCACCCGTTGCTTTTATAATGTGCACATTGTAGGCTACTCTAAAAAATAATGGTTATTTTATTTCAACATTTATTTAAACATATTTTAGTGTTTGGGTAGTTTTTGTGTAACCCAGCTCCTGACAGTCGCGTTTGCGTGGATCATTGCAGGGCGGGCTTCAGAATGTCGTAGGGGGGGCTAAGCCCCCCCAAGCCCCCCCTTGACGCCGGGCCTGCCGCAAACACCAGCTGAGGCCCTGGTTTTGACAATGTGACTTCAGTTTTAATCAATGTATTTAAGCAGTAAAAAAATAAAAATAAAAATAATAAAAGAATCCTGTAATGAAACAACACACTTCAAAACACACACAGCCTAGCTCATTCCTGTGTGTTTCTCAGAGAAAACAGGCAACACATTACTGTGGTAAATATATCAAGTATGTACTGACTGAGTTGGCTTTTGGCTCAGACAATAAGGCATGTCTGAGCAGATATTTGTACATGACTGCAGGTTTCTGGCATGTTCATGCACACACAAGCACATACGCAAGCACACATGTACTTAGCTATGTAAATAGGAACATTCCATGGAATTCTATTGTTTTTATATATAGTTATGAATACTACAACCTAGTAATCCACACCCTAACCCTAACAGAAAACTTTCTGTATTTTTGTACAATTAAAAAAAAAAAAGTTTTGTCCGGTTTAGCTAACGTTTGGGTTTAAATTAATCTCCAAAATATTGTTCAGTAGCTACATTTTCAAAACATTAGTCACATTGTCAAAACTCTTCACACAGTTAGCAAAGGTCTGTGGATCAAACTTTTTTTTTATTGCTTTCACACAAAATGCATTTACTGACCGCACCCTCCAAAATCCATTCTCTTGTCATTTATGCATCATCACCTATAAACAGTGCTGTGCAAGTTACTTCCAAACTGTAATACATTATAGATTACTTGTTACTGTTATTTAAAAGTAATTCCTTACCTTACAATATTACTGTCTCAGAATTGTAATGCGCTACATGACTCCTGTATTACTTTTGAGTTACTTTCACCAAAATATCTACAGAAGCAGAACTTAAAGGGATAGTTCACCTAAAAATGAAAATTCTGTCATCATTTACTCACCATCAAGTAGTTCCAAACCTGTATGAATATCTTTGTTCTGATGAACACAAAGGAAGATATTCTGAAGAATGTGAGAAACAGAGCAGTTCTGGGGCACCTGTATTTTTTTTCCTACTATGGAAGTCAATGGTGCCCCAAAACAGCCTGATTACAAACTTTCTTCAGAATATCTTCCTTTGTGTTCAGAACAAAGACATTCATACAGGTTTGGAACTACTTGAGGGTGAGTAAATGATGACAAGATTTTCATTTTTAGGTGAATCATCCCTTTAACATTCTAAAATGACAAAATTTACTGCAGAGCATTTTACATCCAGTAGAGGGCGATATGGTGTAGCATAATGACTGTGGGCTATCCAGGCATCTCGCGAATGTACAGTCTTCTGCCATCTTCACCCATTAGCCGCTTTTCCACTGGCCAGTGCGAACCGGGCGGAGCTATAAATAGCCTCGGACCTCGAGCACAGAGGCCGAAATCATGCCACATCCGGCCAGTAGCCTCGCGGCACTTCTGTAAAACCCGCCCTAAACACGCCTTCACTGGACTACGTCACACAATACAAAGTTCCACCAGCGAGAGGGAGATGAATGAAATAAATCGCTAAACAAATATATCAGAAGCTGTCGTTGTTTAGTCTTTATTTACAAACATGGACACCAAACGTGGCTATTGACTGACCACGAAGAACAGGAAATAGAACTTACTTGCGGCATTTTTGATTCGTTAATGTCTTGCGGTCTTAAGTGTTTTTTTGTTTTTTTTAACAATTTAATTTTGGGCTAAAAGTGTGTTGTAACGCAAGCGTTGCTGAACATGTACCGAGTAAAATATTACTGAAAATTGATTAGTAATGCCTTACACTACTGCGTTACAGCAAAAAGTAATCCATTACTGTAATGCATTACTTTTGAAACGCGTTACTCCCAACACTGCCTATAAAACACTACATTTGTAGTACATTTTTCAAATGTACATTTAATTCTACTGAAATGTACACAATCTTATCAGAATCCTAGCAGAATAGGAATTATAGTCATAATAATTCCAAACACTACAGCTAACTGTAATTTCAGCAGAAAACTTACCCAGGTGTCTAAGGTTGGAAACATAGATCAAGGAAGACAGGTTGGTTGGGAAAGAAGACCGGCAGAGAGACAGGGAGGATTTGGCAAATATTATATGCAAACATATTTCTTTGTAACTGTCACATTTGGCATGCTAAGTCGGGGACACTTAATTTTTGGCAATGCTATCGACTTGATTCCATAGACACTATTTAAGGAGAACTAAACTGAGCTGGACAATGACATCACTGAATCAACGATGAATTGCCTTTAACTGAAAAATTGACTGCTTACTCTTGTCCACTTTTTAGAGCTGCTTTACAGCAAATTAAATTTTCTTTGCATTATTGACACACTGTTTTTCTGTTTAACACTGTAAAGCTGCTTTGACACAATCTGTCCTGTATAAAGTGTTATATACAAAGGTGACTTGACATATGGGGGGGGGGGGGGGGGGGGGGGGGGGGGGGGGGGGGGTCTTTGCATTATTTCTGATTCATTCTTTTAACATATGTTTTAATGAACATCTTCAGGGTTTGGTCAACAAACTAGTTATCCTATGCTTTGCCAGAGAAGAAGGTTAATCCTCTGTTTAGTCAAGGAAGGTTAGCAACTGTTACTGTTGAAATGATTTAGCGAATTGTTTATCCTCTGTTTTATAGCGAAGGTTGAATACATTATGATGTTTATTAAAGGTGCACTGAGCAATATTTGAAAAGCGCTTTTGACAACAGTGTCGGACCGAGTCCCAAAACACACTTGTAGCCAATCAACAGTAAGGGGGCATGTCTTGTAATGATAGAGAGAAGAGAGTGCTCAATTTGAGTGCACAGGACGGATATTAGCAGATCGACTATAGGTAGAGAGATGACAGAAAAAAAGAGGAAAAAATTAGATTAACTGGTGCTTTCAAATATCAACATCGTTTGGCTAAAATCACTTTGTGCACCTTTAACTAGATTATCCTCTGCCTTGTCAGAGACGTTATTGGTGTATCCTCTGCTTTGCCAGGGAAGCTTAACAACAGTTGACAACTCTGTGTTAACAAGTTTTATCCTCTGCTTGCCAGGGAGGTGCTCTCTTGTGACATAAAAACATTTAAAGGAACACTCCACTATTTTTGAAAATAGGCTAATTTTCCAACTCCATGGATACCATGGGTGCAGCAGCCACAATGATATTACGCAGAGCCTGAAAGTAGTCCCCAGCTATATCATAACTAGTTACCTAGCTGGGGACTATTTTCAGGTGCTGTGTAATATCATTGCATCTGCTGCACTCATGGTACGGCAGCAAAGCTCCTTGATTATTACGCCGGAATGAGAGTATAGTTCCTAGCCATATCGGCCTAGAAAATCACAACTTTTCATTTTCCGTCAGTCTTAGTACACGATGTAACTACAGAAGAGTCAAGTTTTAAATAGGAAAATTATCAAAACTATTTGGTCATTTTTGAGCGCGATGCTAATGGTCTAATCAGATTCAATGATCTATGCTAAGCTAAGCTAAAAGTGCTAACGCCAGACCCGGAGATCGGCTGAATGGATTCGAAAATGGTAAAACTCAACTGTTTAACTCTTGGGGAGTTGGAAAATGAGCCTCTTTTCAAAAATAGTGGAGTGTTCCTTTAAAAATGTTGAGAAGGAATGTTAGGCTGATTCTGATAACTGAGAAAGGTGGGCTAGCTAGCCCTTTATGGACAGACAGTGAGTTCAAATCACTGTTAGGAGAGCTCATGGACTCCATAGTGACTTGAGTCAGACTGGTTTGCCAAAGAAATTTGGTTTTGATCTAGAAAAAGTATGGTCAGTTGAAGAATGCAAAAAAGTGCTTGGGGCATGTAACAGAAAGAAAAACATAAAAGGCATGATGTTGCCACACGGAATTTACCTTATATATTACACAAGAACAAGCTTAGTGTATGGCTAAGTGAAAAGAACAAAAACCAGCAATTGCACACTCGAGTGCCCTGTCTCACTAAACAGTTGGGCCATAACAAGACCTCAGTGTTTAATGTTCAGAAATTATTATTTCAAGACATGTAAAGCATTTTGACTCATTTTTTTGTGGGCTGTTCCAAGCATGATTGCAATATGTTCATTGTCAAAGTCCAAAATCAGATTATTTTTAATTCTTTAAAAAATGCCATTATTTTATTTAAAAAAAAAAAAAAAAAAAAAAAAAAATTGTCAAAATATTTTAGTTTGTCTTGTATATATTTTTTCATCTTTCCTCATTATCTTTTTTCCTGATTGTGACATTGATTGCATTCTTCCACACAGTGGGAATTTTCTCAGAGTGACAAGCTGTAGCAGTGAGTGCATACTTTGGATCAAAATTATCACCACCATATCGCCATCACCCCATAAATACCAGTTGTTTTATCATTTTTCAAAAGCTTTATTACTATTTTGACTTCTACCAGAGTGGGCACAGAGTCGGTGGCTTGATGTATTGGTGTACCAAGAAGTAGAGATCAGTTGGTGGTCCGTTTGGATCATCGTGATTGAGCAAAAGCATTCATGTTGATCAATTAGTTTAAGACTGTTGCCTGAGATCCCATTTTGTGTTTTGTGGCACATAATTGGACAAATACTCTTTACGCTTTCGCAGATGGCACTGGCGAACTGATTTTCTTCGATGTCTGTGTCCTGAGATTACATAAGTGCGGTGAACATATTCATTAGTGTTATTTGTAAATTGTGCCTGCAGACTGGATCATCAAGCTTGACCTGCCCCATTTGGCTTTAGTTTGTGCCATTTAAGGCTCGTCAATTTGAGCTCTATTTATAGAAGATGGTCAGATCCACACTCTGTAGTTGGGGAACACACCTCCTAAAGGTACATCATCTTCATAGAATATGATGTGCGCCAGGTCTTCAAAAAGAACAAAAGAAGGAAAGCACCAGGCCCAGACGGTGTGTCACCAGCCTTCCTAAAAACCTGTGCTGACCAGCTAGCCCCCATCTTCAAGCAGATCTTCAACAGATCACTGGAGCTGTACGAAGTCCCCTCATGCTTCATACGCTCCACCATCATCCCCGTCCCAAAGAAACCCAAAATTACTGCACTTAATGTCTACAGACCTGTGGCTCTAACATCTGTGGCCATTAAATCATTAGAAAGACTGTTTTTGGCTTATCTGAAGGCCTCCACTGGACCCTTACTGGACCCCCTGCAGTTTGCCTACAGAGCAAACAGGTCTGTGGATGAAGCAGTCAACATGGGACTGCGCTTCATCCTGCAGCATCTGGACAGACCAGGGACTTATGTGAGGATCCTGTTTGTAGACTTCAGCTCCGCTTTTAACACCATCATCCCGGACACCCTTCAGAATAAACTGACACAGCTCTCCGTGCCCACCTCCATCTGTCAGTGGATCACCAGCTTCCTGACAGACAGGCAGCAGCTAGTGAGGCTGGGAAAATTCTCATCCAGCACCTGCACCATCAGCACTGGAGCTCCTCAGGGCTGCGTTCTCTCCCCACTGCTCTTCTCTCTCTACACGAACGACTGCACATCTAAAGACCCCTCTGTCAAGCTCCTGAAGTTTGCAGATGACACCACACTGATCGGCCTCATCCAGGATGGTGACGAGTCTGCTTACAGACAGGAGGTTAATGAGCTGGCTGTCTGGTGCAGTCTTAACAACCTGGTGCTTAACACGCTCAAAACTGTGGAGATGATCGTGGACTTCAGGAGAAACCCCCCTGCTCTCCCCCCACTCACCATCATGAACAGCACTGTGACTGCAGTGGAGTCATTCAGGTTCCTGGGCACCACCATCTCTCAGGACCTGAAGTGGGACAATCACATAGACTCCATTGTGAGAAAGGCCCAGCAGAGGTTGTACTTCCTTCGCCAGCTGAGGAAGTTTAACCTGCCACAGGAGCTGCTGAAACAGTTCTACTCCGCCATCATTGAATCCGTCCTCTGCACGTCAATAACTGTCTGGTTCAGCTCAGCTACCAAATCTGACCTCAGAAGACTACGGAGTAGTATATTGTATATTTGTATATTATTCTTTTATTATCTGTGTCCTGTCCTGTTGCTGTAATTCTGTTGCACTGTGGAGCTTCTGTCACTATAACAAATTCCTCATATGTGTAAACATACCTGGCCAATAAAGCTCATTCTCATTCATAAAGCTTTTTCCTGACATTAACAGACTAACTCCTGACTAAATAGCAGGCTCACACAGTTTTCTTTGTTCACAAACACACACATGCTCAACAAACATGTGGCTCCTGAAGACAAAGAAGCTGATGATGTGCATTTTTCAGGTGCCTAGCTTGATGACATGCTGTGCTATGTGATAACATCCATACACTTGAGCCACAGAGAGACTGGCATGTCTACACATGTGTTTAAGACACCGGTCCACACAAAAGCATTCCCAAAGCCTCAACACCATGACTCAGCGTTGATTTACACTTGAAATCCAAAACACTTAATACATGTCTTCATACACTTACTACATTATTCCATAACACTAGCAAAGTTTTTCACCCAACAAAAAACATTTGGCAGTCATAAAACATTGAAATATCATAAAACACTTTTTAGAATTCACTGCAGTATATCAATTTAAATTCAGCTTCAACAGGCAGTGGTTCCAGGCGGACATCTGGTGGACTGATACTCCAACTTTCCAGCCTGGAGACATCAGGATATGCCCAGCAATAAGCTCAGTCACAGATTTATTGGCTTCATCATCACCCAGGGGCGGACTGGCCATCTGGACGTTCTAGAGAAGTCCAGAACGGCTGTCCATCCAGCAGCCGTCGGCCTGGCTGGTTCATCATCAAAGAAAAAGTGTCAGATAAGTGTCCCGGAGTGTCTATTCACACTAATTCCACCCACCAATGTGTGATTGGGCTAGTCAACATTACAAAGGATGGCTAGTGGTAGTCATCTCTAGTGGTGCAGATAGTAAAGCGTGTGTCATATTCTTTTTGACGCGATCGACCCGGGTTCGAATCTGCCTTTTGGCGAACTTTTTTTTCTCCCTTTTCAAATTTCAAATCACATCAGAAAAGCATTTATTTTTTAATAAAAATGAAGGAAATAATCAAAAAGCTGAAAATAAAGTATGGTAGCTAAGTACCTAAGTAGGGTAGGTGTAGGGAGGGCTTTATTGTCCCAATAAGTTGGCATCCATTTAATAATTTGAATTAAAATGTCAATTTACACTCACTCAATAAGTTATTATTGCATACTGTTTTATAATGTATTGCAATACTGAGGTACAGATAATTGCCACTATTTGCAATAAGTAGTATAAATAGCAGAAAATCCTGCTATTTTAACACAGTGTAAATAGAATCTATAGCTATTTGCACTTAGTGTAGATAACATCTATCGCTAAGAAAATGTTATTTTCACTTAGTGCAAATAGCCGCTGCCTTAAGTGATTCTCCAACGGGTTACATTTGAGAGATATTGAGTTAGAAAACACAGTAAATGAAGTCACCTATAAGGTGATTAGTCTGATTAACATGACACAAACACACACACACACACACAAAGAGACATATACTCAAATTGAAGAATTCTGTTGTTTCAGGTTTCTAGATTCTAGGTTTATGTTTATCATTGTCATATTATATTATGTCATATCATTGTCATTTTGCGTTCTGCTCTTTTTATGTAGTTTTCAAATATTTTATTTCATACAATCATATATATTTATTTCAATCCCATGCTGAAAAAAATTATAAAAACCAGCACATAATTTGTAATGGTTTTACTGATTTATAATGAGAATTGTATTGGTTTTAATGGAAACTGTAATGGTGGCTGTTGGTCTCTACTGGTAATGTTAAAAAAACAACAACAAAAATATTTGTAATAAATGTAATATGTCCCAAAACACACTACAGGAAACAATTATTTAATTGTTTTAATGGTTAAAAGTTGATAGTTTGTAATGGTATTTGTAATGGAAATCATTAGAATTTCTGTGATGGTTTCTATTGTTTTTGTCAGCAGGGTCTCCATGGGCTTTGTGATGTTATTTGCCATAAATGCGACAGGATTGCTGTAATATTGTGAGATATAGCGAATGTTTGTACTGTAGGTGGGCCTATTTGGGAGAAAATCCAGGGCTGTTTTTTACTCCCAGTCCGTCCCTGTCATCACCCGACAGATAAATCCAGTCACATATCAACTGCAACTCCCTGCACATTACAAAATTCACCCTTCACCCTTCCTCAAACCATATCACCTTCTTGTTTCTGTCTCCACATACCTGGCCCAGCAGAGAAACCAATGATCCTAGAAGATGGAGCCATGTACACTCTCAAGAAAATCTGGACTCCTGGGGCCTAAATAAACTCCTGGGGCCTTTATAAAGTGTGCGTAAGCTCATATTTGATCTTAGAGTGTGCGTACACTTAAATCCACGCCAACGCTCATATTAGTAAAAACTGTCTTTAGCCCTATTCGGACAGGATTAGTTTTACAAGGGTAGATGGAGTAATGTAATTTTTACCTGAGGACGTCTAGCCAATTCGCACGGGATAAGAAATCTCTGTAAAACTACCAGAAGTGAGAGGGGTAACTCGATTTGCACTCTGTCGTCACCTGCTTGACGTCAGGTCAAACGATTTATTAAACTAAATTCTGTTGGCAATAGGCACTTACCTAAAGCCAAAAGAAGTTTTGTGGCTTTCAAACTTCTTTTTGATCTGAATGGTGTGTGGAAAACTATATTTTAACAGAAAATGGCTCATATTTACAGCTGGTCTATTCGGACGGGATTAGTATTACCTCAGGTAATTTCTCCAGACCTTTTTATAGAAGGTAAAAGTCGCCGTAATCTTTACTGACATTGTCTATAATGATTACTTAGATGGTGCATTCGGATGGGACTGAAATCACTGAGAAGCTCTGGTAATAATTACTTCTACCCCACCTCTCCATGTAAAACTAATCCCGTCCGAATAGAGCTTTTGACATGGAAATGTGCTTAGCGTCACGTCAGGGTCTGAGCAGACGTACACACTTTTTCTTGTCCGAGTATTGCAGGTTTTTGGAAATGTAAGCTGTTCTTGCAGCTCGCTGTTCTAAATTAAAGAATTTGGATGATGACTGGTGATCTTTTACATGTTAATAACATTAATTAGGAGCTAGTCTGGAGCTAGTCTCGCGAGTTTGTTTACAGGAGCAAAGGAAGTAAAGTATCCTTACTTTAGCAAAGGAAAACCAGTCTCCTCTTGGCTTATATTGAAATCCTCCGTCATTTTTCTTTACAAGTCCTCGGTTTGTACTTCTAATTCGTGACTAGGGTTGGGTATCGTTCACATTTTCACCCAACGGTACCTTTTTTCGGTACTTTACTCTCTGTGTAATAACAAAAACATTTATTTCAGTGAAAAAATAAGTCCAAAACTCTCAATTTCAACATTTTGAACAATAGGGCCCTATGATTTTTTTTCTTTTTGTTTCTTCCAGAAATTATTGTGTCTTATTTTTTCTGATAATCAAATGAAGGCATAAAACATTTATTTATTTTTAATCAAATGAAAATGAAACCCTTTTTGGCAAACAAACAGAGGTTTACTGTTAAAATTAATACATGGAATATTCCTTTAAAAAAGTTTTAATAATAATTGTATTTTTTTCTACAATTAAGTGGTTAATGTAGCCTAGTTGTAATAATAATTTTTTATCATTTAATTATTTTATTAAAATTTGTCAGTAAATGGAATATATAAAGACGTACATTATACTGTACAAAAGTAATACAAGAGTAATATATTTCTCTTACATGTTAAACCGCACTTTTATTTTGACAGGTTGCCGTGAAGTTTCTGTGTGTATACAGTATGATATGATGCTGGTTTTCTCAAATTCTCATGAAGTGACTCTCACAGCCTGTAAGTGTTCATGTCGTGAGATGCAGAGGCCGAAAATCACCGCGAGTTCACGTGTGCTTCAGTATTTGTGAAGTAAACAAAACCGTGTCTCCGCCATTCATACATACCGAGGCTAGCGGAACATGCAGGATTCATATTTAAAGCATCTTTTTGCGTTTTAATATTCACATACACTAGTTCATGTCGCGATTCTAATTAAGTGACAGACCTTCTTTTATTCATCCAAAAATTTAGGAATTCCGTGGCATTCCGCGCTTTAGAGTAAATTCTGTTTTTATGAATGGACTCCGCGATCCTGTCCGTGTTTTCACAGAAACCATATGACCCTAGAAATGTAAGCTCACTTCAGAACATTTCGGTTTGCTCTGTGTGTTGTGTTTAAAGTCCGCGTGAACCGGAAGTTTGTGACCTTTTTACTTCCGTATCGTGACGTACTTCCGAGAGAAACAGAATATTGAAATGAGGAAAATAGAGGGCATGGCTTGTTTTTTCTACTGCGAATTGATTGGATGTAGTAAAGTAGGCGTTTCATTCAGAAATTAACTGACCGTTGGAGGGGCGTGGTTAAGGATGTCATGCTCATGCCTAAAGCCCGGCTCACACTGTGCGATTTTGGCCACGATTTGCTCGTCTGAGACAAATTGTGAAAATCCTAAAAGATTCCTATAATCCTAGGATAAAATCTGTAGTCTTTGATCGCTGGTTTGACATGTTCACCGACAGCCGATTAATGGCTGTTGCGATCAAATTTCACCTCCGACGAAGTTCCGGCAGTGTCAGAAGATTTGGCGAACAGTCCTGCAGTGTGACTACCCCTACGATGAATGTCAAACTGTCTCCGTTTTTCAAGACAAGCTATGAGCAGAATTAATGCTGGAGAATTATTCTATCAGCCATAAACTCCGGCGCTCCCATCCTCCGCTCACCGAATTCATCTGATACGTTGCTGATAATGGTTGCTCCGCTGTTTTCATGTGGGTGTGTAGAGCTGCATACACTATTCTTCTTAAATACGCCGGTATTGCCGCCGTTCATATACTTTTCATGATAGCCAACAACATATCGGCCCGGCGTGTAATGCAGTTCGCAGTCACTGGACGTGTCCGGACAAGTTTTCTTGCGCGCACCCGTTTTTAACTCGTCTTGACTGTCGTACAGTCTGACATTAATGACAACTGAGATCCCACAGTGTGACATGATCATCATGTTCGTACAGTCTGACAAGTATAATCCTAAAGGACTTTTAAAAAATCACACAGTGTGAGCTCGGCTTTAGCCATCAAACTGATGTCATCAGAGAAGGCCCGTCATTTTAGAGGGGAGGAGCATTTTCAGATTTTGATTAAAGATTACCAAGACAAACTATTTTTTTCAGCGGATTAACTTGCATGGATTAATTGTTAACATTAAGACTAGCAATGTGCGATAGTAAAGTAAATAAAGTCCATTTTGATTTCATGCCGAATTTAAAGAGTTGCAGGGGTGACATCATGTCACAGGGTCTCTCTCTCTCTCTCTCTCTCTCTCTCTCTCTCTCTCTCTCTGTCTCTCTGTCTCTCTCTCTGTCTCTCTGTCTCTCTCTCTCTCTCTCTCTCTCTCTCTCTCTCTCTCTCTCTGTCTCTCTCTCTCTCTCTGTCTCTCTGTCTCTCTCTCTCTCTCTCTCTCTCTCTCAATTCAATTCAATTCAGTTAGCTTTATTGGCATGACAAAAGCACATTTTGCATTGCCAAAGCATACATAGTAGAAGAACATATACAACAGTGTGATTTGGAACAATATAGCAATTTAAATAACATTTGAACAAGTAATATTAAAAGAATGACATTAAAACATATGGATACATATATGATATAGTACAGGTTGAACAGAAATCAACATTATGTACAGTCATGTGGTTGGTTTGGTGTGAGTTATATGGTTTCTTGGCTGTGGCTGTCTCTCAGGAGTTGGCAGGCTGATATAAATCTTGCCGCTATATTTGCACATTCAGGTTTTTCCCCCAGAATGAAGGTGAGTTTTTCTGTTGGGGTGCAGTTGTTAAATTGGGGAAATATTTTGTTTATTTTGGGGTAGTAGTGGTCTCTGATGTTTTTATATTTAGTGCACTCTGTGAGGAAGTGCAGCTCTGTCTCGATCTCTCCCAGCATGCACTGGGAGCAGAGTCTGTCCTCACGAGAGAGCCAGGTCTGTCTGCGCCGGCCCGTCTCTACGGCCAGACTGTGTTCACTGAGTCTGTACATCGTCAATGTTTTCCTGAGTCTCACATCACTCACGGTGCTCAGGTAGCTTGCCATGGTGTACTCTCGATTTAGGGCCGAATAACATTCCAGTTTGTGCTGGTTTTTGATGGTGTTTGTCCAATGGGTGATGTACTTGTGTTTCTCAGTGTTGATGATCTGTGTGGGCCGAATGTGTGTGAGTGTGTGTGTGTCCTGAGGCTGGCTGATCTCTGTGTGTGTGAGCTCAGTCAATCTCAGCACCAGCTGAAGGAGGGGACTCTTACTTACGCTCAGCTCTTGGTGTTTCAGGGCTTTGTAATGGTATGTGTTGGGGTCGCTTGTCTTTAGGTGTTTCCAGAATTTGATGGCTCTTTTTTTCTTTTTTTCTCTCTCTCTCTCTCTGTCTCTCTCTCTCTGTCTCTCTCTCTCTCTGTCTCTCTGTCTCTCTCTCTCTCTCTCTCTCTCTGTCTCTCTGTCTCTCTCTCTCTCTCTCTCTCTCTCTCTGTCTCTCTCTCTCGTATGCGCCCAAATGCATTCTCAGGTACCGAAATTTGATACCGAATGATTTAATGTGAATCGATACTCGGTAGTACCGATGCAATTCGGTATGTACCCAAGCCTATTCGTGACCGGCATTTTGTTTTGTTCTCTCTTCGCATTCGTCACTAATCATGCAACACCGACGTCCATTCTGCTTATGAAGATACCGGAAGTGATAGAAAAGTGCATATTAAGTTTGAAATATGGATATTTTTCCTACAAAAACACATTGGTTTCGCTACAGGAGGCCTTTATTCATTCCCCGGAGCCGTGTGAGGCACGTTTTATTATGGATGCGTGCACTTTATTCGATGTCTTGTGGACTGTTGAACAAAAACACCCGCTGACTGCTATGATAATGCTTGGAATAGCCAGGACAATTTTTAATATAACTCTGACTGGATTTGTCTGAAAGAAGAAAGTCATATATATCTAAGATGCCTCGACGGTGAGTAAAACACAGGCTAATTTTCATTTTTGGGTGAACTAATCCTTTAACTCTTCCACAATCTCGTTTGAGGCGTAGTGGAGATTGCGCTGTTTCAGTTGTGGCCCCCACACTTTGGAATGTCTTGCCTCTATTCATAAAGTCTTCGTCAACTATGGACATTTTTTAAAGGAACTTAACCCTCAAAGACCGAGACAGCCGCCCACGGCTAAAAATAACTATTTATCTTAAATGTTTAATAACTTTTGAACCGCTAATCCTATCTGAATGCTTTAAAAAGTGTTTTCGGCGATATCTCGTTTGTCTCATTTGAACATTCAGGCTTAGTTCACACTGCAGGCTAAAGTGGCCCAAATCCGACTTTTTTGCCCAAATGTGACCCATATCTGATTTTCTTATGACAGTCTGAACAGCACAAATCCGATTTGTTCAAATCAGGCCCAGGCCACTTTCATATGTGGTCCTAAATCAGATACATATCCCATGTTTTGCAATGCAACTTCAGTCTGAACGGCCATGTCGCATTTCATGCGATTTTTACGTCATTGAAATGTGACAGACGTCACAATTCTGCGCTGGAGGAGGCGGGAAGATTAAAATCACAATGGCTGTATCCAAAATCGCCCCCTATACCCTCATTCACTATTGCCTACATTAGTCCACTCATACAGTTCACTTGAAGGAGTGAATGAAAACGAGTGAGTGAATTCGGACACTCAGTGCACCGGAAGGACTGCCGCTTTTGCATAGTTTGCTTGCTGTTTAATAATCATTTGAAACGGGCAGCTCCAGTGGTAAGATTGAAGGATTTATCTTGAACTCTGTCACGGAAATTATGTATAAACCCTAATAGTCAATTTACAATTAATTTGTACCTGTGTTGTATTAAGCTGTATTAAGCTGTATTACGCCGTGGACGAGTGCTTCTAAAATAAATTAATTGATGATTCAGCTGCGGGCGCCATCTTCTGGCGAGACGCGGGAATTCATTCGGCGTGCGACTCTCACAGTGCATTATGGGGATTCTCTAGCCGTTGAGTGTACATCGGTTGTACATTCGTTTTCGCGGTGCATTGTGGGATTGAATGAGTGCACTCGAGAACATCCACTATGGTTTCGAACACCACTTCAAATGGCTGTCCCCTCAAATAGTGCACTATTTCAGGGTATAGGGGGCGATTTCGGATACAGCCGTTATATAGCTGATCAAATGTAAAACTGTAACTTGAATGCAATGTAAGTCGCTTTGGATAAAAGCGTCTGCTAAATGCATAAATGTAAATGTAAATGTATATAGACCAGGGGTACTCAAGTTCAGAGGCCAAGCGGGCCGCATTTAAACTACATAAAATGCGAAGGGCCACAAATTACAATTTGCATCATCAGTTATTTAAGACAATATTTGCAGATTTATTGATTTAGAAATATAGTTTATTACTTACCTAAGTCTTCCTTGTCCTATTTGAAATAACACTGAGCATGAAGAAAAAATAAATAAATATATATATATATTTGAGTAAAAATCTGGAGCAAAAAACTGGATTAAAAGTTTGTTTTGCTATATTGAACAAACTCAAAATGCTAAAACTAAAAATATTCTTGGGCAAATATAGTTCACAAATTTCTTTAGAAATAAGTATTATTTTTCATATTTATATTAACTATATTGTATCAATATTTTATTTTTAAAATAGATATCACTATTCTCCCACCATGATTCTGAGAAAAAAAATAGACAACTAAACAAAATAACATAATTTACATAAGAGTTTCTAGAAAAAAATTGCTGCAGTCTATTTATAGAATACAATATTCGATGAAAAAAAGTTAAACAAATGATTAATAACTCATAACTTCATGACTTGCTCATAGATTCCTGAATGAATCAATGTTTTTTGAATGAATCTCATTTTAAGTCACAATTGTCTCCACCTGCTTGCATTACGTTGTAATTGATACAATCTTTATTTGAAGCATCATCACTTTCAAAAAGGTGATTTATTCTATTTTGATCGCTTCTGTAGACAGCAGTGTTTATATCTGAACTATAAACGTTTATTCCAGTACTTCTGTGATTATTTGAATGTTTGTAACACAGAAGTAACGATACAAAAGGCTTTGTAAAGATGTTTCATTTAAGCTGCTCTCTTTGGAGTGTGATTGAAGGCTTTAATAGACATAAGACATATTACTGAATCCTGTCGTTTATGAACAAGATTGCGTGGGTGATTGAATCTGTTCGCGATCTGGCTATTTATTTAAATATCCAACAATATACGACAGTAAACATACGACACGACAATATATGGTTTAGCTGGGTTCTTCAATCATCTCTGGTATTTTCATAATGCTAATCGACATAGCCTTTATTACCGTATAGAATATATTATCTGCCTCGTTCTGTGACACAAACCGCACAAAATGAAGTTATTTCAAACATGTTGTGGAGTAAAATCATGCTATTAAATGTCCTCTTCTGTTAGACAGCGCTTCTCTTTTAAGGTGTTTGAGGCGTGCCGAGTGGTCATAGTTACAGCGCTTGCAGAGATCCAGCAGCTTTTACTACTGCGATTGTATACATTTAATTAAAAAAACAGCATCCATTTTTATTTCCGCAAACACAGTGCGCTGCGTCTGACGTCACGTCTTCTTCTGCGCATGTGGGTCACTTCAGGGCCGTATACGGTTCACACATGAGACTGATGGCAGTCGCATTTTTGGGCCTGTTTACACCTGGTAACTTCATGCGTTTTCTCTGATCGGATATCTATCTGATTTAGCGGCAGTTTGCGCTTCTGCTTGCTGAAGAGATACTCAGCTACTCGTCCGCGGTGACGATTGTTGCATTAACGCTGTCATATACCCCCTTTCCACCAGCAGGAACCAGGTGCTAGTTCAGAGCCAGTGTTACTGCCAGTCCTTAGTTGGTTCGACTCACGAGCCCTTTAAGAACCGGTTGCTTTTCCACTGGCTAGAGAGCCAATACAGAGCCAGGACTTACGTCACTGAATGCGTTTCATGCTTCGTTTCACTAGCGCGGCAGCGCCAAACACAACAGACTTGTTCGAGGTGCATCGCGCCACGCAGATCGATCGGCACACAACACACTAAAGCACCGCGAGAGCGATCCAAAAGCATAAAGAGCCGTCAGCTTTCCAGTCGCTCCCGCAGCACCCCGATGCCTCGCACCGAACGGTCCGCGTAGCGCCGATCCATCCCGAACAAGCCTAAACAAACTATCAACAATGGCGGACGTTGTGTTGTTATTGACGTTCATGGCTTTGCGAATCTACATCGGCATCCAAACACGGCGAATCTAACGTGTCCGTGTTTAGCTGCTATTTCAAATATGGCGGTCCACTGTTTCTTTCGTCTTGTTGTTCACGGTAACCCCAGCCCCTGACGCAAGCGGTTCTTCCTTCTAGCCCAGCAATGTTTTGGTGCTACTTACGAACCACTTTTCCTGGTTCGGAGCTGGTGCTTTGGGTGTCGAAAGACAAAGAACCGGTTTGAAACAAGGCTCTGGCTCCGAACCAGCACTGGAACTGCCTTGGTGGAAAAGGGGTAATATCTGACTATAACATGCCATATAGCCTATAAAATACTCTCACACGTTTATTATTTTAATATTTTGGGAGGAGTAAAATTAGCATATGTGGTTTCAACAACCAGATGCATTTACACTTGTCCAGTTTCGTCTGGAATGCGTCCCAGAACACCTCCTGAAGTGGTTTGAGCGATCGGATTTATATCCGTCTCGAATGCGTTTCGGAGGGCATTTACACCTGGTCTTTTCACGATCGGATAGCTATCTGATCAGAAAAAAACGCATGAAGTGACCAGGTGTAAATAGCCCCTAAATGACAATGTGAACAACAGCGCAAAAAAAAAACAGATTTCAGCAAAAAATCCGATCTGAGCATTAAGACCTGCAGTGTGAACTAAGTCTCAGAGACTCCGTAGTGTACGTGATTATGTCATCACATTTTGACAACATTGATTCGTCAGAAGGAACCAATGCATTTCGTTCCTCTGAGCCTAACAGGAACGATTGTTGACCCTTAGTCCCACCCCCGTGCCCAGATTGGTTCAAAATGTCCCATATTCAACCAATAAACATTTTTGGTCTTTTGAACCACCGTTTACGATATTTCTTTGGAAGTTTGAACAAACGCAAAGTGAAACTGAAGTCTGCGTGAAAATAAACACAAAATAACACATTTGCATACGAGAGAACTCTGAAAGAGCACAGAAAAACTGAGTACTAAGACATAAAACAAACCAAAAACAAGGATGACACATATCGGATAAAGCACTGGAGTTTATGTCTTCGCGTCGCTAGGCGATGTCCCGGTAAAATCTGCAGCCAGCGGATGTAAACAATAATTATATAGTCCATAAAGATAATTTTTTCAATTTTTTCGGTTGCACTCTTTATATTTCTCACTCATTTTGTGTGTAGTTTGTGAATCACTGTTTGTATTTTTGTTGCAGAAGACAATTTGTGCAATTGTTTCCACTATTAGCTGTACGGTGTGTTTGTTGTTGTTCATACTCAGATTGAAAATATATTTATCTGAAAAAAAAAACACTTTTTTACTGTGTTTTGTTATTATATAACACTTATTCCATTTTCTTTACTCCCTAAACGTTTTTTTGGACACATCTATATTGTTGGTAAACTATATAGACCTGTTTTTTCACTGACAAGCACCTATAACAATATTGTAATACATGGCTATAACTTGCTTGGGGAATGTTATATGTAGACACAATTTTATTTGAAAGTGTAAAACACCCAGATACAACTTTCTAAATAAAACAATCCAAACTTCAGGAGTTTCTGTTTAAGTATTTATAAAGCACTTTCAAAACCATAAGAATGGACCAAAGTGCTGCACAGGGATAATAAAAAACATAAAAATATAACATTACAAACATACAAAATCAACACAGAATGACACCAATATACATTGTACAACAAAATCACTTACAGTAAAAAACAATTGTTGCTTTGTGTTTTTCTTAAAATTCTGGAAATTCATTAATTCTTAGAGAAAACAAAAAGAAAATTGGGAGTTTAAATTAGCTAGATTGAAACGTCAAGTTCTTCTGTTTATAATGATATATGGCACTTGATGCTGACTGCTAGAATAGGTCTGAAAACACAAAGATAAGTACAGGCGTGTCAGGTGATCCAAAAATGCTCCAGGTCTTTAAGGGTTAAAGATTGATTTATTCCATCAGGCTTTTGCCGTTTGAGCGGGTCTGTTTAATGTAAGTGATTTTGTTGTACAATTTATATTGGTGTCATGCTGTGTTGATTTTGTATGTTTTTAATGTTATTTATTTTTTATTATCCCTGTGCAGCACTTTGGTCCATTCTTATGGTTTTGAAAGTGCTTTATAAATAAAAGCTGAGTTGAGATGTGTGCTGAATTGCAGGAACTTTTAAGCATTTTAACAACATTTTGATAGCTTAACCCTTGTGCATCAATTAAAAAAAAGTTACACATAGGTCCATAGTGGATAACAATGTCCATGTCAAAAAACTGTCATAAAAATTTGAAGCTTGGGAGCACAGACTTGTTTATTGTTGAAGTAAAAAAAGTTTAAAAAGTGAAACCAAAAAAAAGTTATACAGGTTTAAGTTTATGAAAATGATTTATGAACAATATTTTATATAAACTATATATTTTATGCAACATGTTGAACTCTAAACCTGCTAGAAAATAAAGCCATAAATCTAAACAAGTTGTGTTCCAAATTTGAGGTTGATATCTCAAAAAATGAGCTTTCAGTAAGATATTGTTTGGGCGCAGTACCACATTTTCTCCATTAGATGCCAGCAAAACTCTGCTGGTGCACACAGTGCTTGATTTATGATTTACAGTAGAGTTTATCTCTCAAATATTACAAGAACACACATGTACACAAACACAATTTTTTTTATGACATACAAACCACACTCTGACATCCATACCAACACACAAACACAATTATAACTGCATTATTTCTCCAATCGGCTCTATAATATGCAGAAAACATGAATAAAGTAAGTATTTGCTTTACAGGCCAAACATGAAAAAATAGCATCGTCTGGTAAAAAATAAAATTTTTAAGCCTTGCCAACAGAATGAAAGCCTATTAACAAAAATTGCATCATTTTACAGTTAAACGGCGCTGCGATTAAAAATGGCACTTTTAATGGGTTTCAATGGGGACGTTTTTGTCCAAAAGGTGCTGAGTGTTTCACTTTTTTGTACCTAGTGCAAAATACATTTATTAAAGGAAATGAGGGTGGAATATTAAAATTCCAATAAAAATACACACCTGAGCCAAAATATATGCAGTTAGCATAAACACAGGCAAAATGATCAAAAAAACAAAACTAAAATGGACTAAAATGTCCAAAAGGTTGCACAAGGGTTAATTTCTCCTTTAACAACCCATGTGATCTCTGAATGACCATGTGTGATTCTAATGAGGAGAAATGCATTTAGAATTGGTGGACCTGTAACATGCTCAAACTTACCACATTCTCTGTTTTTCTGATCCATGTGCAGGTGACAGATAAAGGTATAATCTGTTCCTAAAGTCTGTGTGTGCTGCTAAAGGGTGGGACAAATCATGTTGCATAAACAAAGATCACACAAGCATCTCTGGATTATCTAAACCACTATGACTCACAGCATCTACAATATTTGATCATACATACAGTCATAAATACATTTGAAGATTACTTTAGAACAACGCACATTTAGTGTGCTTTGGAAAGAGTGTATTTTGGTGAATGTGTGTGTAAATGGAAACGTTTTGAAGTGTAGGAGTAATATGAAAAAGGACAGAATGAGGAGACAGCATTCTTAGGCTGCATTAAATGATCTCTTTGTTTGGCACACAGAAAAAAGTCCACTGTCTAAACAATGATTGTCCCTAATGCACATTGTTTTCAGACAAAATCACATTCTGTGCCCTGTGTTATTTGGGTCACTCACACTCAGACAGAGAGACACACGTGATGTATTCATGTATTCATACAAATATACTTATATAACCACTGACTTGCATTTAAAATAATTTAAAAGGAATGAAAATTTAGGAAAATGTGCTGGAGTAGTTCAGATGAGAAGGTGACACAAAGAAACAGAGAGGGGTCATTCCTGGTATTTGGTAATATACCTTTTTTGATTGATTAAATAAATAAATCTCCACATAATTAGGCATATATCAAACCTCCAACAAATCATATTTTCCTACCTCAGGCATTAAAGACATTTTATTTTTATTTATAACACAGCACTATAACACAGTTTCTCTCTCATACTGTGTCCTTCTTTCTGTGTCAACATATCTGTATGCCCAACACTGTATTTCTACCTCTGTTGTGGGTGCCATTTTTGATGCTTGTCACAGTTTATTTTGATACCTTTTAAAAAAAACATACCACATATTTGAAGTTTAAACAGGTATTCTCACCTAAAAAAAAAAAAAAAAAAAAAAGGCAGTGGCTATTTGCACTAAGTGTAAATAATAATTAGATCCTATCTACACTAAGTGCAAATAGCTATAGATTCTATTTACACTATGTTAAAATAGCAGGATTTTCTGCTACTTATTGCAAATAGTGGCAATTATCTGCACCTCAGTATTGTAGTACATTATAAATCAGTATGCAATAATAACTTATTGAGTGTAAATTTTAATTTTAATTCACATTATTAAATGGATGCCACCTTATTGGGACAATAAAGCTCTCCCTACACCTACCCTAACCCTACCCAATACTTTATTTTCAACTTTTTGGTTATTTCCTTAATATTTATTGAAAATAAATGCTTTTCTGATGTGATTTGAAATTTGAAAAGTTCGCCAAAAGGCAGATTCGAACCCGGGTTTTACCATCTGTGCCACCGGAGCTGATGACAGTTCACAGTCTTTTGTAATGTTGACAGCCCAATCACACGTTGGTGGGCAGAGTTAGTGTAAATAGCCTCTACCATCAAGGCGGGCTATTTGCACTTAGTGTAAATAGACACTCCGAAACCCCCCCCCTCTGAAATCTACTTTCCATGACACAACAGTAATATTTGTAAAATATTGGTCAAACACACAAACATTATACAGGATTTCCGGGAGACATATGTGTCGCATTCGGGTGTGTCTCACTCAGGGGCGTCGCACCCGTGGGGGATGTGGGTGTTTTAACACCCACACTTTTCCCGGTGAGAGGGTTCAACACCCGCACTTTTTCTGCAGTTTTTCCGCAGTTTTGCACAAATGCCTTACAGCAGTCGCTCTCCGTTTCTCTGGCCGCTCTGTGTCTGCGCTTGCTGCGGCTGCCTCCTCTCCCCTCCCTCTCAAACATGACACCGGCTTTGAGTGTGACCTGCTGATGATTGGCTGTTCTGCCTTAAGTCCCGCCTCTCTTGGTGTGTTAGATTTATCGGTCAGCTGGTGCTGAGGAGGCGGGAACTTATGGTTATTTACATCTCCCTTTTCCAGGTACATTGAATGAATGTATTTTCACAACAGAGTTTTGACTTATTTTCTGTGTGTTCCGAGTGTGTTTTTATACTTTTCTAGTATCACTCATTTAAATGGGAAGCTTTTTATATCTTGTATGTTATACCTTTTGTACCCTTCTGTCATTGTATTCTTCGTTTTTATTGTTAACAAACAAACCACATCCATCCCCCACACTTTTGAAAAGCTTGCTACGCCATTGGTCTCACTCATCCTGAAAAGTGAAGCTGCGGGCTCTTTGATCGCCCCCTGGTGGCTGGCTGCAGTACAGGTCATAAACCCCGCCCTCTCCATGTAAACGAATGGGACTTGAGTCAAAATAAAAAAATAAATTACACTTCCAATACAATTTTCCGAAATATGGTTTTGGTCATTTAAGGTAGTTGTTATCACGCTGATATATGTTCAATTGTTAATTTTTGTATTAAGTTTGATTTTAGCTAGTGATTTGATGCTATAAAAACGGGGTGTGTCGTTATGGTTGATTGGGTCTGCGGGAGTTTGATTCCACCTCACGACACTACTGCGCAGACTCGGGCTCCAAACGAATATCTACTGCACAGACTCTGCCTCCAAATGAATATCTACTGCGCAGACTCGGCCTCCAAACGAATCTCTACTGCGCAGACTCGGCCTCCAAACAAATCTCTACTGCGCAGACTCGGGCTCCAAATTAATATCTACTGCGCAGACTCGGGCTCCGAACAAATCTCTACTGCGCAGACTCGGGCTCCAAACAAATCTCTACTGCGCAGACTCGGGCTCCAAACGAATCTCTACTGCGCAGACTCGGGCTCCAAACTAATCTCTACTGCGCAGACTCGGCCTCCAAATGAATATCTACTGCGCAGACTCGGCCTCCAAACGAATATCTACTGTGCAGACTCGGCCTCCAAACCAATATCTACTGCGCAGACTCGGGCTCCAAACCAATATCTACTGCGCAGACTCGGGCTCCAAATGAATCTCTACTGCGCAGACTCGGCCTCCAAACGAATATCTACTGCGCAGACTCGGCCTCCAAACCAATATCTACTGCGCAGACTCGGCCTCCAAACCAATATCTACTGCGCAGACTCGGGCTCCAAACGAATTTCTACTGTGCAGACTCGGCCTCCAAACGAATATCTACTGCGCAGACTCGGCCTCCAAACGAATCTCTACTGCGCAGACTCGGCCTCCAAACTAATATCTACTGCGCAGACTCGGGCTCCAAACTAATATCTACTGCGCAGACTCGGGCTCCAAACGAATTTCTACTGCGCAGACTCGGCCTCCAAACGAATCTCTACTGCGCAGACTCGGGCTCCAAACGAATATCTACTGCGCAGACTCGGGCTCCAAACGAATATCTACTGCGCAGACTCGGGCTCCAAACGAATATCTACTGCGCAGACTCGGCCTCCAAACGAATATCTACTGCGCAGACTCGGCCTCCAAACGAATCTCTACTGCGCAGACTCGGCCTCCAAACCAATATCTACTGCGCAGACTCGGGCTCCAAACCAATATCTACTGCGCAGACTCGGGCTCCAAATGAATCTCTACTGCGCAGACTCGGCCTCCAAACGAATATCTACTGCGCAGACTCGGCCTCCAAACCAATATCTACTGCGCAGACTCGGCCTCCAAACCAATATCTACTGCGCAGACTCGGGCTCCAAACGAATCTCTACTGTGCAGACTCGGCCTCCAAACGAATATCTACTGCGCAGACTCGGCCTCCAAACGAATCTCTACTGCACAGACTCGGCCTCCAAACTAATATCTACTGCGCAGACTCGGGCTCCAAACTAATATCTACTGCGCAGACTCGGGCTCCAAACGAATTTCTACTGCGCAGACTCGGCCTCCAAACGAATCTCTACTGCGCAGACTCGGGCTCCAAACGAATATCTACTGCGCAGACTCGGCCTCCAAACGAATATCTACTGCGCAGACTCGGGCTCCAAACGAATATCTACTGCGCAGACTCGGGCTCCAAACTAATATCTACTGCGCAGACTCGGGCTCCAAACGAATATCTACTGCGCAGACTCGGGCTCCAAACGAATATCTACTGCGCAGACTCGGCCTCCAAACGAATATCTACTGCGCAGACTCGGGCTCCAAACGAATATCTACTGCGCAGACTCGGCCTCCAAACGAATATCTACTGCGCAGACTCGGCCTCCAAACGAATCTCTACTGCGCAGACTCGGCCTCCAAACGAATCTCTACTGCGCAGACTCGGGCTCCAAACGAATATCTACTGCGCAGACTCGGGCTCCAAACGAATATCTACTGCGCAGACTCGGCCTCCAAACGAATATCTACTGCGCAGACTCGGGCTCCAAATGACGTCATATTCTCAAGATGGCAGCAGCCATACTGAGATCCTTTGGCTTCACTTTTCTATAGTGGAAGGAAGCGGAGATGCGTCGTCCATCTTTTTTTACAGTCTATGGTCGCATTCTTTAATGTTCCGCCTGGAATTAAAGATGCAGTGATGCCAAACCCCTTCATGGAAGAAGAAAGCCATTGTGTTTACAACTGTGACAATGAGAGCTTTTCAGAATCAACTAAATGCTGGATTTTCAAAAGCATGTGAAATATGTTTATGGCATAGTGTCTTTAAAATACGTCCAAGAGTTCTACACACCGGTCTGTTATTGTGGGGACATTTCAATACCCCTAAACAGGGGCGGACTGGGACAAAATTTCAGGCCAGGAAATCTCACACTCATCCAGGCCATCCCATACACCCACAACACATTCTGAAACATGGACAACCCTATTAGCCTATTTGTATGACCATCACATAAAAAGGTCTAAGTCTTTAGTCGGGGCCGTGGAAAATAATTAAAGGTTCTCTTTTGAACTGCACCTTCCCTTTTCCCTTTCTTCATTTTCTCCAATATCTCTGTCACTCCCTTTTTTCTTGTACCTGTCACCTCTTTACCAGCAGGACTACTGTTATTAGCTCCCTCCCTTTCTATACAATACATCCATGTGAATATCTGCCTGCTAAATTTATTAATGTAACTTTCCAATCGATAATGATGTCCTTTAGCACAGTATTCTGACTGATGATAATAATGGGGTGCTACTGACAGCCTAACAGGTGCTAGCAGTTTAATACTCAACTAGGTTAATAAAGACAAAACTACTGTAGTGTATTACAGATGAAACTGACCTGCACTTGAAGCCAGGGGCGGATTTAGTGAATTGGGGGCCCCAGGCAAATATAGGAATGGGGCCCTATACATTTGCACAAATTTACCTAGATCAACCTTGAGGTTTCTTTTTTGTCGTGATGATTGCTGCTGCACAATGGTGCCCCATAGTTGTGTCCAATGTTTCTACATTTTGCATGTTATAATGGGATTCTTTCATTTACATTTACATTTATTCATTTAGCAGAACTTTTATTATTTCATGTTGTAGACCACGAAATAGCAATTGCTTTACTGTTGAGATACAAGATTTAACAAAAAACTAAATAAATTATAAAATGATAAACCTCACAATTGAACCTTTAAATGTTTTGTTTTTTTTTAAGAAAAGGGATGAGTCAGAAGTATAAATTATTATATTATTTTAAACGGGTTTATGTGGGTGGATTTTCGCATTGGTCTGAACAAAAACTGCAGACTGGATTATTGAAAATGCACATTCATTCTATAGTCTGTAATTTATCAGGTACAATTTTAATTTTAATTTTTATCTGTTCTAAATATACCTTAAATTAATACTTTTCAAGTTTTTAATACTTTAATCAACATGGGCATGGACAAATATGGATGCTTTATGCAATATATGTTTATTATTAGTGAAACCATAGTCAACAAAGAGCATGAAGAGTAGACATGTTTCATAGGTCATAGATGTTTTTCAAAGAACTTGTTCATGTCTATTAGACACATGAAAAAAAGAAATACCAGGTTCCCATTACTTCTCTTTCTTTGCACTGAGCAGTTTACATACACAAACCTGTTTACATTTTTGCACACAGGGCAGCTCTTCTTCTGAAAATGCAAAATGTACATTTATTATTTATTATTACATTTGTTTGCCTCTCTGTGCCCACATACTGTATTTTGATGAAGCTAAATTCTCAATAAAACTGTTTTCATTGGTATATTTGACTGTTTCTGTTGTCAGACAACGGAATGAATATGAAATAGTGACTGAAACACGACCCATTAAGACTACATAACCAGCTCTCCCTTCCAAGATGTTCATCTGCACAAAAATCCTGATTTATAATCGTGCTGTCGTCTGATAAAATCAAATAGGCTACACATAAGATAAAGACAATAGCTGTGCTGTGATTTCGGCTATACTTGCATGCAAAGTTAGAGAAGCAACATATCTGTGTTTTAACTGAAAGCGCAGAGAGAGAGAGAGAGAGAGAGAGAGAGAGGTGCGCGCGCTGGGAAAGAGAGACCTCGCGCTTGCGCGGCAGTCAGCTTCAGATGCATAATATTTATATTTGCTACAAGCAGGATACACAAGAAGCAAGTTCTACTCGGACACGCAGACGATTGTCGTGGTAATAAACACCGTAAACCGCAACCGTTGTCCGCGCTTAATGCGCATCTCGTATATGAAAAGCATTTTAGGGGCCCTTGGCTTTTGGGGGCCCAAGGCAGTCGCCTACCTTTGCCTAATGGGTAAGTCCACCCCTGCTTGAAGCCCTGAACAGGTTAGTAATTTCGCTACATTTAACTGTTTCTTCTGGGCGTTTCCTCTCCTTCCTCGAGTCCCGCGCATCGACTCTGTTCAGAACCGTTTGACGGAGTCAAGGAACAGACGTGAAGCACGCGCTGCCAGTCAAGACTAACCGATTTATGATTTATTATCTTTTTATTAGGGAATGCCACAATCGGAAATGATCACTTTGGCACATTGGGAAGGCAAAAAAACAAAAAACAAAAACAAAAAAAAACACACAGGGCAGCGGGCCAAATCATCCGCCAGGCCACCGGGAAACGTCCCGTGCTCCCAATGGCCAGTCCGCGCCTGCCCCTAAATATGACATGGCAGAAAACGAAACATGATTGGTTGCTTTACATGTCAGTCATATGGTCTCTTGGGCAGTCCCTGGCCATTCAAAGCAACCAAGGTTCTCCAACCTTCTTCTGCCATCAGTCTGAAGGTATAGCTATATATATAGTACATTCAGAAGGTATTTGGACATTTTTTTAATTTTTTTCAAGTGTACAAGGACCTGAAAAAATAAATATATTTTTAGCATAATTAGCATAATGTTGCAACATAACAAAATGCAAAAAAGGGGATCTGAATATTTTCTGAACACACTTGATTTACAGATTTATATCTTTATATGTAACGCATCAACAATTATAGTAATATCTGTGGTTTGTTTATATCCTAAGATCTATTTCCATTATATTTTAAATAATTGTCTGGTCATATTTGTTTATTTTAATGTTACATTTGATTTAATGAATTATAGTTTTTCATCAATTCACAAACCCCCTACAGTTCCCTCACAAACCCCCAAAGGTTCGCAAATGAGCTCTAGCCCACATGAGCCCCTTTCACACTGCACGTTGGTCCCGGAAAATTGCCAGAAAATTGCCGGAGTGCCTTCTGTGTGAATGCAAACACGTCCCGGGATTAATTCCGGGATTGATCCCGGGTTGGGACCTAGTAACATTGCCAGGTTCAGTCCCGGAACGAGCGCTGTGTGAACAAAAGCCGGATCAATGCTGTAAAGGGTGTGTCGTAGTGATGACGCACTTTATCGTTCGACAGTTTTATTGGTTGTTTTGAAGGCAGATCAGCGTTCACACGACGAAAAATATGTAAACTGGAATGAAGCAGCGATCAGGGATGAAGCAGCCTCACTATCCGCACTGAAGCTGAAATCGTTCAGTTTAGTGAAATGGTGCGCGGCGCATTATACACGTCACATGAAAGGTCACGTGTCTTTACGGGATCTTTACGGGTTGTGTGTGAATGCACGCACAGATTCCGGAAAATCACTGGCAGTGTGAATGAACCAAAATCAGACCATCCCGGGACAAATCACGGGACACATTTTCCGTGTATTTTCCGGAATGGCTGTGTGAAAGAGGCTGTGGTGTGACTGAAATCAAATACAAATACAAAAGAGAGAAGTGAAACAAGAGGGAGAGCTAGGGAGATACATTCCTGAGTACGGGCAGGACTATGTTTGCTTTCTTTCATCTGCCTCTTGTTATCTCGATGAAAGGTACAGATGTATGCAAAGGGTGCTTCTTTTGAAATTTAAGTATCATAGGAAACTAAGAGACACTTCTAAACAAACAAACAAAAATATATACTTATTCAAATGATCAAAACCCTTAAATATGTGCTGCTATAAATTTATTTTTCTTTTCTTTGTAAAATATTGTTTTGTATTTAGCTTGGTGGTAAATTACTGAAAACAATATATCTTCTGAGAATTCAGTTTCATCTCAGTTGGCACAGATAAGCATATGCATCCAGGAAACCTGGCTTAAACACTGCTCAGTTTTCATATGGTCCTAATCCATAGAGTCAAAGTAACACTGAATCAGTGTTGCAGTGTTTTTTAAAAAAGAGAGAAGAGATGAACAGACAGCACAACTACAACTGATTTACAGCCACACAGCCTTAAATGAAATCAACTGCAAGTTAAATTAATAATATCTCACCAGAGCATGCTTAAACATCTTCAAAAACATAATCTCAATGTTCAATTATTATAAACATTTTGTCTTTATTTCTTTTGTATGGTCTGATTGAAGTCACCATTATGGTGATTTGACTTTGTTATGGTGCCATTACGGTGCCCTTGACTTTGGTTGAATTAATTCTACTTCAGCAATTGTTGAAAGTGCATGCTATCACTATTATCTACAATATTTTATGCTCCTGACTGCAATGACATACATTTTACTTTGTACATTTTTGGAATCAGAAAGTCTTCAAAAATCTTTCATTATCAAGAGCTCTTTATTAGCAATAGCACTTCTCATAACCCCCCTGTTATTAAACAATCTGTTAATGATTATGCTGTTATTTTTCTTTGTTTTCATATCTCTGAATGTTTTAGTTGTGCAATGTACACAAGCTCTTTTAAACTGATTTTAACTGATTTGTGCACAGATCCTTTGAAACAGAACATACATCTTTTGAAACGCTTCAGTGGTTTGAATTTTAACTTTTTATATTCAAAACTTCAGATAACATTGATTAACAACTACAACAACTAAAATGTTCAGTTCTCCTGTTTGACAAGATGACGTTCAACAAAATGAACGTATGCTACAGAAACATCGATGACAAACCAACAGCAAAGAAACCAAAAAAGACCTGGGAGAGGAAGGAGATTCGTCCAGAAGCCTTATGACAGGCAGCAGTGAAAGCCGAAAAGAAGCTGCAGCACTGAGTACCCTTCTGTCGACCAGAACATTACACAAATAGGCACCTGGAATGTATAAACAATGTACGAGACGGGAAAGTGGCTAAAATAGCAACATAAATGTGCAGTTACCACCTTGCATTTGGACTTTGTGAAACCAGGTGGACTAAGTCCGGCCGGCGACGACTGACAACAGGAGAACCAGCACTGATCTTGTTTTAAGGACATGAAGATGACAGAGCACCACATACAGAAGGAGTTGCCCTCATGCTAAGGAAAGAAGCACATAAAGCACTCATCGGTTGGGAGGCTAAAGGGCCAAGACATATGACTGCATCCTTCATGACCAGGAACAAGTACATCAAGATGAATGTAGTGCTAGGCTACGCACCAACCAATGACAGTAGCGAAGATGATAAGGACAATTTTTACAGCCAGCTCAGTGGCATTCTGGAAAAGCTTAGAAATAGGGACATTAACATCGTTATGGGCAATTTCAACACCAAGATAGGCAAAGATAACAGAGGCTTCGAACAAGTCATGGAACAGTATGGCCTGGAAGAAATGAACGAGAATGGAGAGTGGTTTGCCGACACCTGTGTCACAAACAACTTGGTGATTGGCGGGAGCATCTACCAACACAAGAGAATACTCCAGGCAACATGGATATCACCAGACCGTGTGACTGAGAACCAGACTGACCACATCTGTATCTCAAAGAGGTTTCGACAGTCGTTGCTGGATGTCTGAGTTAAGAGAGGAGCTGATGCCGCTTCAGACCACTTCTGACGGCAAAGTTAAAGCTCAAACTGAGGAAAAACTGGACAGAGAAACAGAAGAAAACACAGCTGAAAGACACAGCTATAAAGGAAAAGTTCGAGCTGACGCTCACCAACAGCTTTCAAGCCCTCCAAGAACTGCATGAAGAAGACTGCTCAGAGTTAGAGAGCCAGTGGAGGAACTATAAAGAGGCAGTTATCGGGGCTTGTTTGGAAGGAGAACGTCACAGCAGAAAGACGATGTCAACAGAGACCTACAAGAAAATCCAAGATAGGAAGAATAAAAAGGCAGTATTTAACACCAGCCGTACCACAGCGACAAAAGCAAAGGCACAGGAAGAATATAGTGAAGCAAACAGAGAAGTGAAAAACAGTGTGAGCAGAGACAAGAGAGAGTATTTGGAGGGACACGCCAAGCAGGCAGAAGAAGCAGCAGCAAGCAGAAACATGAAGCAGCTCTATGACACCATGAATAAGCTTGCAGGGAAGTTCCAGCTAGCAGAATGCGCAGTTAAGGATAAGGTTGAAAGGGGCAGTGGACCAGAGGCTTCAAGATCAGCAAGCAGGTTTTAGACAAGACCAGTCATGCACAGGGAAGCCTAAGGGTTAGAGAGTCGGGCTCGTAACCCAAAAGGTCTCGGGCAGGCAGGAATTGTAGGTGGGGGGAGTGAATGTACAGCGCTCTCTCCACCCTCAATACCACGACTGAGGTGCTCTTGAGCAAGGCATCGAACCCCAACTGCTCCCCGGGCGCCGCAGCATAAATGGCTGCCTACTGCTCTGGGTGTGTGTTCACGGTGTGTGTGTTCACTGCTGTGTGTGTGCACTTTGGATGGGTTAAATGCAGAGCACAAATTCCGAGTATGGGTCACCATACTTGGCCGTATGTCACGTCACTTTCACTTTCACAGACCATATACTATAGCAACATTGCACATTGTTATGGAGCAGTCCATTGAGTGGAACTCGTCGCTGTATGTCAGTTTTGTAGAGTATGAAAAGGCGTTTGACAGCATGGACAGAGAGACACTGTGGAAGTTATTCTGACATTATGGAGTCCCACGGAACATTTTCAACTTGATCAGGAACTCCTATGAATGGATGTCGTGCAGAGTGGTGCATGATGGGCAGCTGAATGAAAGCTTCCAGGTCAAGACAGGAGTGAGGAAAGGCTGTTTTCTCTCTCCGTTTTTGTTCCTCCTGGCTATTGTCTGGATCATGACGATTACAACCAGTGGGAAGAAAAATGGGATACAGCAGACACTGTGGAGTCAGCTGGATGACCTCGATTTTGCAGATGACATTGCGCTCCTGTCCCACAGCCACCAACAGATGCAGGACAAGTCTTCACACCTCCTCAAAATTTCATCTCAGGTGGGGCACAACATGCACAGAGGCAAGACAAAGATCTTGAATGTCGATACCATCAGCGAAGAACCAGTGAGGCTGGATGGCAATGCCCTAGAGGAGGTGTAGTCCTTCACATACCTCGACAGTGTGGTGCATAAACCAACATTATGAAGCTGCAGGCCCGGAGGCCCAACTGCACACTCAGACCTGCACGCTCAGACCAGCACTCCCAGAACTATTGTTTTTTCAGACAGTGCCACCTGCTGTTTGGAAGATTATCTAACCTGATTAGATAAGATTACCTAACCTGAATTCAATTGCTGATAGATTGCAACTTACACTATTTTCTACTATAAAATATTACGCTATGACTGAATGCATTATTATATAAAATATTACACATACTACGTTATGATTTAATGCATTATGTCTGGTTTATTTTTATTAATTGTATTTGTAAATAAAAATGGTTCAGTTACTTAAATATTTTCATAGTCATTTATTGTTTTCCTAATTATTTAAGCATCACAAAATGGACAGTGGAAATGACTGCAGTATTTGGTGCACTGTATTAGTTCTGGCAGAGACCCCTCTTTTTGAATTGTAATATCCATCTTGGAAAAAAATACACAAGTCACACGCAAATTATTTAGACAACCCACCAACAGAGCTCATATTGTCAATTCTACGCAGATTACTTGATATTTTGATGAAAATAAACTCAAGGCCGCATTTTATTCCAAAGATCTTATTTGTAATTATTACAGAACTTATTTCTAATTGTTACACTGTTATTGTGTTACTGTTATTGTCTGTGGTAGCACTTGAGATTTATAAAGTACAATAACGTGTAATATTATTTTTCTTACACATACTACTACTACTAATAGTAAATTTAGTAGTAATATTAGTATGAAATAATAGTAGTTAATACAGTAATACGTACAGTTGACCTACATAGTACTAAAATATGTTACAAATAATAATTGTATTATATATTATACATTTTATTTTAACATTTTTACTTAAACGTTTTTTATTTTGTTAGAAAACATATTAAGTATCCCAGAATGGTACAATAACACAGAAAATAAGAGCAAGCTGTAAATATTATAAAATAATGCTATCTTTTGACACTAATTTTGATCAAATCAAACACTGACTAAGCTAGCAATAATAGGTTACGCACCACGTGTTTGAAAATAACTGGGGAGAACAAAATTCACGGCTTATTTTGTCGAGCTATCTATCTAAACTATCATTAAATACTAAAATAGGCTATTCGTTTGTTGGTGTAATAAGATGTCACATTGATTTATGCCATAAAACCTGGTAATTTTCAGGGATCCCTTTAACCCTTTAGGCGCCAGGTTTTTTTTTTTTAAATGCTGGATTTTGACATCAAGATTTCAAAAGCTTGTGGCTTGAAAGCGCTTAAAGATAGAGATCTACTGTAAATTAGAAAAATGTTGGGCATGACCTAAAGTTTATGTGGGGTGTAAATATACTCATCTAATTTGCATATTATGACGTCAACAGGGGGGCGGCCCTCTTGAATTTCATAATATTCAGGAAATAGTAGATATTAAATTGATGTTTGAACTTATTTGCATGTTTGTTTGTTTTTTTCTCTTTTTATCCTCATTCCAAATGATCAGAAAAGAGGAAATCAACAATAAACAGGAGGAAGTACTAAATTATTACTATATTACAATCCTATATAGTAGTAAAACTCATGTGAACAGTAGCCTACTTTTTGATCAGTTCATCAGTAATATTCAGGAAATAATAGATATTGAATGGATGTTTGAGCTTATTTGCATGTTTGTTTTGTTTTTTGTCTTTTTATCCTCATTCCAAATGATCAGGAAAAGAGGAAATCCACAGTAAAACGGGAGAAAGTAGTAAATTATTACTATATTACTGTGCCATAGTAAAATACATGTGCCTATTTTGTGATCAGTTGACCAGTTATCTGCCCATTCAGGTATCTAAGTGACACAGTTTATAGTTCTTGAGAGTATGGTAGACCAACCCCACACTGACTGCACCTGTACTGGCGGCCCGTAGAGCGCGCGCGATCAGAAAAAAAGACGCAATCTGGCCGATCATCAGCACCGCGACGCGGAGCCAGCGGCGCTCCGTGAGCTCAGAGATCAGCAGCTCTCCTATGGACACTACGACCACGTCCACCCCTGCCACCCCCATCCCCGTTGGGCAAAGGGTCAAATGATCACTTGTTTGTGCTTCGTGAACTCTCTCGCCTTGCACGGCGGCACCATTGCGCTGCAAAGATGTACCGGGAGAAGCGCGATCATTAGACGGCCGATCGTCATTTCCAAAAGGCAAATATTCCCCTTCAGAGTCAGAATCGGCGAATAACATTTGCAACACATCCTCACGGTACAACTTTCTATTAGCCATTTGGCGATTTTCTCACAAATCTCACAATTCACTCGTGACGCTGTGAACTGAACTGCTTCCGCATCAATGACACGATCGCTCACTTGCTCTGCTATTTCCTCGAACACTTTGAATAGGAACAGGACGTAATTTTGGTCTAGAATCGAAGTACTACATGTCTGCCATCTAGTGGTAGGGAATACAAATGAGATATTACACCATATAAGGAACTAAGGTCTATTTGATTAAGTATGACGTCTTGTCGCAATTTTGCGACTTTGGCACTTAGAGGGTTAATAAAATGAATAACCTTACTCACGTGTCCGATGTTGCTACTTGCTAGCAGGTTTATAATGTTGGAAATTATAGTAAACACGCTACAAAACAAATATTCATCCAAACAGCAGGTGGCACTGTCTGAAAAAACAATAGTTCTGGAAGTGCTGCTCTGAGCGTGCAGGTCTGAGTGTGCAGTTGGGCCTCCGGGCCTGCAGCTTCACCCTAATCACATAAACAGGGGGGACAGATGCAGATGTGAAGACCATAATCAGCAGGGCCTGAGCTGCATTCATCCAGCTGAAAAATGTCTGGAGCTCCAAGGAGATCAGCCATCACACCAAGATACCTTTGTTTAACTCGAATGTCAAATCAGTGCTGCTGTAGGGAGCAGAAACATGGAGGACTACAAAAGCCACCATAAAAAAGATCCAGGCCTTTGCCAACCAATGTCTCTGCCGGATCCTTTTAATTCACTAGCCAGAGGTCATCTGATTTATGGCAGAGGATAGATCAGTGTCCTATGGAACAAGAGATCCTGAGAAGGAAGTGGGGATGGCTTGGCCACACCTTGAGAAAATCAGTATCCAATATCACAAGACAGTCTCTGACATGGAACCCGCAAGGGAAAAGAAAAAGGGGATGGCAACGGAACACCTGGATGCAGAAGTCAAGCCGACAGGAATGGGATGGGGCCAGCTGGTAATGGTAGCACAGAATAGACAATGCTGGAGGGCAGTCTTTGATGGCGATTCTTGACTGCAGCAGAATCAAAACAGTCTGTTAATTCATTTATTTGTCATAGATTAAAACCTATGTTTGGTGAAAATAACCACTCAATTAATGTACACTACTTACAAAACACAGACATGGAAAATGAAAATGAATTAAAAAATAATTATTATTAATTTAATTTATTAAATTAAATCTCTCCCCTTCACCTGCATCATTGTGGGGGAAACCCACCTTGTCTTCCAAGCTGTGTAGGGTTACATCCAGATTGTTTGGTAAGGTGTATGCGGCTCAGGTCAGGCTGGTGGTTGACAGAACTCCACTGGGCCACAGATCTTGCCCTCCGTGCCACCAAACAAATGGCTCGCGCCATTGGCCATTCAATAGCTGCAAGAGTTGTCACAGAGAGGCAACTGGCTGATAGCTAATGAGAGATGGACTTGTTCACCTCCAAGATGGCATGGTACAGGCATGGCCAAGGCTTTGTCTGCACACCTTTCCCCCAGTAGCTTTACTCCCAGAAGTTCTAGTTAGGGTTTGCCAAGACAGAGTTCATCTATTACTTGTGGCTCTGTTCTGGCCAGCCAGAGTCTCGTTCTCACATCTGGTGTCTCTCCTTGGGAGATTAACGTTCAGAAAGACCTTCTGTCTCAAGTGCGTCATTCGATCTTTCACCACCGGCCAGAAATGCAAAACTTTGGGTTTGGCCCCTGAGGGGCACCAGCTAATAGATTCCTGCCTCAACTGTTGAGACCATTCTGAGTTCCAGATCTCCCACCACGAGGAAGCTGTATGCACTAAAATGGCAGCTCTTTGTGTTGTGAACAACAACACTTGAACCCAGTCCACTGCCCGGTTGATACAGTGCTGGAGTTCCTTCAGGAGTTCCTTTCAGCAGGGTCAGTCCCTGCTACGCTTGAAGTATATGTGGCTGCTCTCTCAACTAGTTCCTTCCTGGGACTTTTCATTGGTTCTGGAAGGATTTTCAAAAGCACTATTTGAGCCCTCAGAGTTAGCCTCAGAGAAGTTTCTGACTCTTAAGGTAGCTCTACTAATGATGTCGCTAAAATATATGCAGGCCCAGTCCAAAGTCTCTTTAAGACAAGTCATATCACTCGGCGGACATCTTTGAAACGCCTCTCGGGCATCCAAGTGCAGCTCCTATCACTATGTATGGGGAAACATCAAATTCTCCAATACTGTTCACTAAGCTTACGATTAAATTTCATATTTTAAATCACCAATGAAATCGGACAACAACTGTGTTATAAATGTTGTTTCTTTTGCTCAAATAGCGTTATAAAAAGCTTATTTCTCAGGCTAGATCAGCCAGTGCGCATGCGCAGTCCTGAGCGCGCGTCTCAGAGCGCTGACTGTTTCTATAGCAACCAGGACTTCTAACGGCAGCTGCAGTGACACGCTGACTTTACTGATTAGCGATTGGCTCTTTCATTCAGGAGGCGGGGCTTCCAGCGATTGAGCTGACATATTAAGCGTTGCATTTTTCCCCATTCAAAACTATACTGGTGACATGTCTTGGGTATTCTATAGTCTTTGCCCAGTCAATAGTCTCCTCCTACTGAGACTTTAGGTGCCAAATTATGGTCTTGTCATTGGCCAATATCCTTGACATGTTTTCACACATGCTTCAGACACCGGTCATGCCATGACCCAGCATCTTGTTCTTTTCTCATGTTTTTAGTATAAGCTAAATTCACAGGGTGCTAATTTTCACTTACTCATTTATTCATCTATCATTTATAATTGATTAATTTATTAATAATTTATTCTGAACATATATTATTGTTTGTGTGACTCAGCTGTATGTGACATACGTGAGGAAGATGTTGTTTAGGTCAGTCTCCTCTAAGTTGTGTGTAAATGTGTGTGTGTCTGGTTGAGATTAGGACAGGGGGTACCTCTCTGGGCCCCTGACCCTTTCTACGAATTACTTCACAAGTTTTCTTGGTTTCTTGAGTACATCAAGATCTGAAGATGTATGTTTATTTTAGTTCCAGAAATATCATGTAGCTCATCTGGGGTCTGAAAGGTGTTAAAACCCACAATGCTTTTGCATGCTTTGCAGACTTAGTGTATTAGAGATGTGCAGGATTAATGTCTTTAACCCTATGCATGGCTAAACATAACTAAGCATAAGTGCATGGGGCTTACCCGTTGTTTATCTGATCATTGAAAGGTATAAGAATGTATGGACTTCTTGTCTTGGGGCTTTTCCTATACTTCTCTTTCTCCTTTTCTTCTCTCACATCTCACATTAACTATTAGGCGCCTATCTATCCTATTGATTGTTTGTATTTCAAAGGTAGACTTATATTACTCAGACTGATTGGTATTATAGATTGATTATGATTTTGATTTATTATTTACTCAGATTGTAAGAGTGACTTCTTGGTATACTGGTAAATTTGTTATATCCATAGAGTGATATGACTTATTTTAATTCAGAATTAAGACTTCGTAAGTGTGAAGTGAACTTATTTTTCTTTCTTTTGAAAGTGGTTATGTTCATTAATTAATCGTTCAATTTCAGATATGATTATTGTATTCTTCTTTTGTATATTTGAAAAACATATGAATAAATTGACAACTTTTCTTCATCATCACGTCTGACTCGGATCTGATTTGCATAAAATCTTTACATAATGATGATCTAGTGATGACAGAACAAAACTAGAATCAAAACAGTCTGTTTATTCATTTAATTGTCATACATTAAAACATATGTTTGGTGAAAATTACCACGGAATTAATATACACGACTTACAAAACACAGACATGGTGTTTTGGAAAATATTATTTATTTAATTAATTAATTTATATATTTATTCATTCATTTTTTCTAAAACAAGGCACTGTTATTTAGCAAAAAAGGCACTTAAAATATGAACTCACATGAAATAATCCATGTAGCCCATCCACAAACATTTCAATTTAATAACCCCATTTACATGTTTCCTGTTTCCTGTTTCCTGTCCATGCATGTGCTTTCCTCTGCGTGCAAACATGGCACAGCACATGCAGGTTCTACGTCAGAACGCCGGCTCCTGCATCAGCAGCATCACACATATGTGTCGTGTACTCTTGTGAACGCTCGTCGACTGACACGGAAGAGTTGTTGTTGAATAAAGTCTTTATTTTTGTTTTCTTTGCATACAAAATGTATTCTCGTAGCTTCACAAAATAAAGGTTGAACCACTGATGTCACTTAGACTATTTTAACGATGTCATTACTACCTGGTAGTTGCGTTGCTTGTCTATGGAGGGTCAGAAAGCTCTTGGATTTCATCAAAAATATCTTAATTTGAGTTCCAAAGGTGAAAGAAGGTCTTACATGATGGTGAGTACTTAATGACAGAATTTTCATTTTTGGGTGAACTCTCCTTTTAATTTCTGTGCAATTTTTGGCATTGTGGCTTATTTAGGCTGATTAGCACAAACAAACACACACATATAAAATACATAACAGCATGTTTGACTGTAATGATGTGGAGTTATTATCACAAAGAGTTATTTTATATGTATTTTTATAATGTCTAAATACAAAACTACAGTAAATAAAAAAGTGAACAGATGTATACCTATATGGAAATGGCAAAAGAGCCAATGAGTGGTCCTCATTTCATGTTATTTTAATTTTAAAAGTATATGTTTTTGCAGTAGATGGCAGCAATCTTCCACTAAACCATGGCATATTATTCATGTTATCACAATGAATAAAACTGAGAAATGTAAAGTGAATTTTACATAAAGTCACTTTTTTTATAATGACGTATATGGAAATTATTAGAAATAGCGGCAAATACATTTACAAAAAAATACTATAAATACTACCCCCTCCCAAACTGAACAGTAGAGTAAAAACATTGATAAAGTGAGTGCTATTATGTTTCTGACAAAAAATTATGATTAAAGAGAAGTATTAAATACATCAGGAATGATGTGCAAAAATTAGCTTTAAATATTAACTTGTTATCAGTCAGTGAAACTGATATTATCCATATCTGCAGCATATGGGCAACATTTGCAAACAGCCTCAAAGTCCTTTTTGAAGTACCAATCATTTAATCATTTTTAACCACCAAACATTTTTATCTTCATTCTAAAAGTAAATTAAAAAATAAAATAAAATAAAATCTCCCTACATAAATGGCAATGAGTGCTCAGATGGCCCCTGTCTTGTGGTAGTTCTGTTCTGTTAAGGCTTTGTGGAAAATTCCATGAGAGCTCAGCCTCCTCTGTAGAGCGTGATCTTGTGTTTGTCTGCTAAGAGCAGTGTGATGTTGTACTCATAGTCTCCATCGTGGACGCCTGTGTGTCTGAATGCTCCTCCCAGCATGTTGTCCTCCCAGTAATGGTGCCAGTTTCCATCCTGGTTAGCACCAAATCCAAACACATTCACCTACATCCAACAGAGCAGACAGGCTTTAAGATTGAAAGCAGTTCCTTTAGATCAGCATCATTATTTGTTGATTATTTTATTAGCAGTAGTAATTTCAGCAGCAGTAGCAATAGTAGTAGAATTTATTAATTTATTTTAACATTAAACCTTTTTTTCTCATTTAAATTTGGTGCTTGGTTGTAAGATCTCTCAATCTGGGTTTTGATAAATCATCAACATAGCAGTTTTCCTTTAAAATCATACCAAATGATTAGATCATATAAAATAACAAATGTAATGATCCGACAAACATATGTGACCCTGGACCTCAAAACCAGTCATAAGGGTCAATTAAAATAAAGATAAGCTTATTTAAGCTGAATAAATAATCTTTCCATTGATGTATGGTTTGTTATGATAGGACAATATTTGGCTGAGATACAACTATTTGTAAATCTGGAATCTGAGGGAGCAAAAAAATCTAAATATTGAGAAAATCATCTTTAAAGTTGTTCAAATGAAGTTCTTAGCAATGCATATTACTAATCAAAAATAAGTTTTGATATATTTATGGTAGGAAATTTACAAAATATCTTCATGGAATATGATCTTTACTTAATATCCTAAAGATTTTTGGCATAAAAGAAAAATGGATAATTTTGACCCATACAATGTATTGTTGTCTATTGCTACAAATATACCTGTGTTACTTATGACTGCTTTTGTGCTCCAGGGTCACATATACTTCTCAACACACAGTTGCAACAGAGGGCTGGTTCCACAAGAGGGAGATATTCTCATGTAGAAACCACATTTTAGAATGGGAGTGAAACATACTCCTCAGAGCACGGAGAAATATTAAACTGAATAACAGTGAAGAAAAAAATACAACTAAAATTAACGTACCTCATCACAAACGTGAATTGCAAACATCAGAGAAAGGAATCCAGTGGATGGATATCTCCCATGACCCTCTAGCCACGAGTCATATACATACTTTAAAAAGCTTGGGTTGTAGATTAACACCTGTGAAAAGATCATGAATCAAATCTCTAAAAATATAAATAAAGAAGAAAAGTAAGATCAAAACTAGAGTCAAAAAGTTTCATTTTTTAATAATGGCACACAATCCACTAACCTTGTCCTTATTGGCTTTGATCCGTGACTTGACTGGTACATATGTCCTAAAAGCCAGAGACAATCATATTGATTAATAAACAATGCTTCACTGTACTAATTAAATTATCCTGCAGATTTTAACCCTCCCTGTATAGCTATATTTTCCCTCGAGAATGTACATATGGTTCAAAAGATGATACAGGGAAAAAAATATATATATATACATTTGGATGAATATCTTAGATTAGATGAACGCTGTTCGTTTAGTCAATGATTTTTTTAATGACTATTAAGACTGTTAAAGTAGTGTATATGGTTTACAAGGACATAATAGTGTAGGCTTGTTTAAATGCATTATGACATGAACATGGTTTATGTGGAACCCTTAGACAAAGACGTTTTGAGCAAATTCAGTTTTTTCATTCTCAGGAAGGTGTGTTAGATTTTAGCGGTGTTCATCTGTGAGCAAAGTGACTATATGAAACAATAAAGTCACTCCTCCGTAGGCCTATACAAAATCACCTGGTTTATGCTTGAAAATATTTATTATATTTATTTTATATGAATGATATATTATTGTATATTATATGATATTGTATATTATATATTGTTATAATGCATTAACTCATGACATACACTGACACTTAACATTAAGGGCTAGATTTACTAAACTGGGTAAATTAGTGTTAGACCGCAATTCCATAAAAGCACCGATGAGAGGAGAAAGTTCTGCGGATGATTAACTGACAATGTGCACATTAAAGAACACAGGTAGAGCATCTGTGTAGAGAGCAACGCAAATTACCGCCTGCTTTAAGACATGCTTTTGGATGTTAAATAATGGCACAAATACCAGTAATTTGCCGAGCACAAACGTTAGTATATCGCGCTGTGTGATTCATTTTAATACACTCCTCCCATGAATTTTGCGTCTGACAGGGAAACTCCTACAAATGCATATTCAGTATAGGCAAGGCACAAAAATAACTGTCAATGCCTTTTCGGCACTATTTCTTCACTGTGTAGGTGCATCCCAAATCGCGCTATTCTATGATGTTTTGTAGTATATATAGTGTGTGTGAGTAATGCGTTCACACTGAAAATTCCAAAAAGAAAAAGTGCACTTTAAATACCCGGATGATGCACTTAAATAACCGAGAAAATGAAGTGTGGCTTGTTGGACACTTCATGCAATCACTCAGACTCCGATTATTAAGAGCCTCATAGCAGCATTTTGTACCAACTGTAAGCAGTTCCAATTGACTCTCAAACTGACTCTCTCCGGTCCCCAACACACACAGTCACCAAACTCTGACAAAGAAGGTTGCGAGCATTGTGTTCAGGTTTGGGTTATGACCCATCTGTGAACCTATTACCAGTTCACCTGCTTATTGTGGAATGTTTCAAAACAGTTTAATTTGGATATTCTATCGTTTCACTTTTATTTATCTTCTGTCACAACTTTTTTTGGAGGGTGTTGCAGTTATCAAAATCAAAATGTGTTTATATCTACAAAATACAATGAAGTTTATCAGTGACAACACTGGAAATCTTTCCTTTTTAGGATTGTCAGCTACATAAAGGTAAAATGGAATCAACAAATCATAGTTTTTTTTCCATTTTACAAAACACTCCCTGCACACTAACATTTATTATTATTATTATTATTATTAAGGCTTCAAAAACCAAAACAAGAATATTTATCTAAATTAGCAACACAGCGATGACAATATTGTCTGACTTGGTAACATACTGTACCAAACACAGTTCCTGTTGGGCTACAGTCGTGCAGAATTTGGCTTGGACCTTAATTAAACACACCTGATCCGAATCAGGGTTCAAATTAAACTATGCAAAGCTGTGGCTCTCAAGGAGCTGAGTTTGGTGCTCCCAGTGCCGATCCTAGACTTCTGGGGGCCCTACGCAAAACTGTGTGGGGGGGTTTGGGTTGGATGAGAATGGATGAGACGCATTTGTTAGTGTTTCACTCCGTCTCGAATCGCACTCGCGGAAAGCGCGAAAGGAGCAGTATCTCTTATAAGCTCTTGTTTGTTTGTTTTTTAAGTAAGAGCAAGAGACTGGACGACGTTCACGTTACATGATTTGGCTGATTTGTACATAGAGAGCGTGACAGCGCACCACATTAAGAGAAACGATCATTCATGTTTTCAGAACCGCTGGCTAAAATTAAAAACGAAACTAAAATTAAAACATCTTTGAGAGCAAGGGGGCCCCCTGGTGTTTCGGGGGCCCTATGCAGCGTGCGTATTCTGCGTATAGGGAGGATCGGCTCTGGGTGCTCCTGTACTAAATGATGAATTTCTCATGTCATTCCAAATATCAGATTAATAATTCACTAACTTTGAGATGTCTCCTGTAGTCAGAGCGCTGATGATCCACTCTAGATCCAGAGTTTTAAAGGGAATGAGTATAAGACTTGTGGAGTTGTCTAAATCGGTGGCGCTCTCTGGATACATCAGGTGATGAGTAGTCTTAAAGCCAACATCCTTTTCAAAACCCTGTGTTGGAGCCTGGTTCATTCTGTTATACACAAATGTGCACACTTTAAGATCATGTTATAAAGTATTGCACAGTTATGTGCATGTCTGTAACAGCAGGAAGGTGTGGCATATTTATAATTATACTGTATATTTCAGCTACATTGCAAGGTCGATTATTGCCGAATTCTGTTGATTATTGCCAAAATTTCTAAATAAAAGCTTGCTCACATTTTCCTGCTCTGACCCACAAATTAAAGTGTGGTATAATGTTAATTACAAACAATTCATGAAGTGCAGCATTTTGTTTTTCATAGGATGTTACAACCCAATAACTGTAGCAGGTATAATGAGCAATCAGATACAGTAACAATACCGTAAAATGTCCATAAGTGCACAAAACATTTCTTGTTCATACATAATTCTGGGCTCTCAAAGGACATTTGTGATTCAAAGAAAGTTTTGAGAAGCACAAATGTAAGAAGCAAGTACTGTAAGAAGTACATCCAAACACACATCTTCTCCACAGATGCTATTCACTGTTTAGAGACATGATAAATTTGCAAGCATGAATGATTAAAAGCTGGAAATTTCCCACCAAATGGGACCTGAAAGCTCAGAATATAACTATATATGATTATATAATATGGCAGTGCATTAAACATATGATACAAAACATTGGTTGGTTGATTTCTTTAATATTTGGTCAATTTTATGAAATCTTCAGTTCATGGTTATGTCTGTGTGTTTAATCTGCTCAGTTTATTCGCTAGTATTGTCTTTTGTTAATCATTTAAATTCAAGTCATCTAAAATTCAGATTCTGAATTTATTTCCACCTCTACCTAAATCTGTATTTCTCTTTGATGTTTGGAAAATAAAATAAATAAATCTTTACCGTATGACAAAATCACTGGAGTCGATGTAGGACCCATAACGGGACTGCCGAAGATTCCCAGAATTACCGACTACAGCGCATGTTCGACAGCGATCTGGATGCGCATCAACATAGCGTTCCTCAGCAGGGATCAGCTGGAATACTCTGTCCAACACTATGGTTAGATTGGATGGGCTCTTCTCAGCCTGTAGCCACTACACTCAATATACACAGAAATCACAATATGGAAATGAATAACAAAATCATTAATATTACATTACTAAAAAAAAAAAAAAAATGTAGGTATAACTAAATACTGTATGTACCACTGATGTCAAGTCAAGTCACCTTTATTTATATAGCGCTTTTAACAATACAAATTGTGTCAAAGCAACTGCACAATATCAAAATGGGAAAATAGTGTCAATAATGTAAAATGACAAGATTAAACACTCAATTGTACAATTAAACACTCAAACTGATGTAACAGTTATTATACAATAACAGGATCACTTTGAATAAAAATTGATTTAGATGCCTGCTATGTTTTCCAAATGTTGTGCAGTTTCTAGATGCGGAAGAACATTGTCTTTGCATGCTTCTGAAGGATTTTAACATTTGGGAAATGGCTGTGTCAGTGCAGCATAATTATTTATGTCACAATTGGACATACGCTTTGCAAACACAATTTCAGTGAAAGACGGAGATTACTATAATACTGTAAGAAGTGAGTAACTAAGTTAATTTTAAAGCCCAAACTGTGATAAATGGTTGTTTTGATATGCAGTCAGCCATTCTGTCCCAAAATCATTTATTTCAGTGTATGCATTAGCAAAATTAAGCCTTCAGCTGAATGGCCATTTTCACATTGTTCCTTTCAGTAGCATGGAATACAACAAGTGTTTAAAATATATACAAAAAGTAATCAAAAGCTCCTTTCACACAGTAATACCAGTAAATTGCCTTAATTTATGCCATAAAAAATGCGCTGGCAACAACGTTCTGTCTTTTTTTCCGGTAAAGCAGCATTCACACATCGGTTTCAAATGACCGATAAATTCTGTGACATCATTAAATGGAAACGTCCTCTAAACACCTGCGTCTCCCGATGTTGTAAATATGGAGGGGTATACTTGGTCAGTGTTTTTGTTGATGTTTTCATTTTTGTGTCAAACGTTCACATTCACGCAGCTTCTTTTGGCCCAGAGACATCATATTAGACGACTTCAAACTGAACTACACAGCTCGGAGTAAATGCATCAGAATGCAATCAGAATGTTATGATTGGCCCAGAGCCGTTGAAGTTTGAATTTCAATGGCTCTGGATTGGCCCGGAGCAGACGTCTTATGTCAGAGCTTTCTTAACTTGTATAAAGTAAGTGAAGGTGAAGTGAAATACGACCAAGTATGGCGACCCATATGCAGAATTTGTGCTCTGCATTTAACCCATCCATAGTGCACACACACAGCAGTGAACACACACACACACTGTGAACACACCCCCGGAGCAGTGGGCAGCCATTTATGCTGCGGCGCCCGGGGAGCAGTTGGGGGTTCGGTGCCTTGCTCAAGAGCACCTCAGTCGTGAGAGAGAGCGCTGTACATTCACTCCCCCCACCTACAATCCCTGCCGTCCCGAGACTCGAACTCGCAACCTTTCGATTACAAGTCCGACTCTCTAACCATTAGGCCACGACTTCCCCACAAGAAGGGGAAGTTACCGGTATGTGCTAATACCGGTAATTTTCATTCTGCATTCACACACAGCATCATTCCGGCAATTTACTAGTGTTACACCTTCTCATACCCATAAATTGCCGGAATGAATTTACCGGTATTTTAAAAAGGGCCTGTTCACACATGATCTCTTTACAGCAATTTACCGGTGAAGAATTTTCCAGTGAAGTCGGTATGTGTGAAAGGGGCTAAAGAATGCTCCCTTTATAATCACTGAAGTTGTCATCTCTGGTTACAATGTTCGGTACTACAAAAAAAGTGCTACATCTAGACATGCCGCCTACAGTGCGGCAATGAGGCTCAGCATCTTGTTACTGTTTTTTCAGGGAACAGGGTTACAGTCAAGTAACCCGAGACATTCCCTATCAAAATTATGCTTGATTCTGCATTTCATTAATGCTAATGTGAACAAGAATACCAACACTGCTGCACTGGAAGTATCTGGACCCCCCCCCCCCCCCACACACACACACACACACACATGAGTAGCAAGGACATTGAATCAGTAGAACCTGATGAACGTATGCAAGAAGGACCAGCCTGCCACACCACATACTTGCTGCAAGGGGGCACATATTGCCAGAGCCTTGGAGGATGCAATTCCCTTAGTAGAATGGGCCCTAACTCCTAGAGGCGAAGCTCTCGCCTCATAGGCTAGGGCAATAGGATGCCTCAATGTGACATTGTTTGCTTAGTGGCAGTCGGTCCCCTGTTGCAGCCCCCATAGCATATAAAAAGCTGCTCTGACTTACGCCACTGGCTGGTGTGGTGGACATAAATCTTGCTGAACGTGATTTCACCAAGTGCAAAATGTTCCTGGATCAACAGCATTGTTAATCCTGGAACAACATTCACGTGCACTTTCACTGCCAAAATTATAATTTAAAATTAGTCAGAGTTACAGAAATGCATCTTAATATTTACAAATCTCCATATTATGTGTAGGCTATTTTCCATCCAACCCCCCTATCTAGTTTTGACGTCCATTTCATCTGTAGAAAAAAATTGTCTGTAGTAGCCTGACTCTCTGTCTGGGAGGGAAACATGTTCTATGGCCCCTTTGTCCAAGCAGAGTTTTGCTAATTGTGTCAACAAATGCATCTGCTCTGGTTTCACGTTAGTGGAGACCACGCCGTTGAACTGCAGAAGATTATACTAGAGCCCTGCATTTCGGCCCGGGCCCGACGGGCTCCGACTTTTTTACGCCCCTAGGGCCGGGCTTCGGGACAATTTTCAAGTCATAGTTTAGATGCGGGCCGGGCCTCGGGCCTGTTTTAGGCTTCTCCTTATTTTTATATTTTAGACATCCATCAATTAGTGCTGAAAAAAATTGCTGCGCTGGTGGAAACAACACAAGTACGTGCTACCGCGACTGTCAAGAGCGGCTCGACGTGTTTAGTGTCCCGCAGCAGCATGTATGGTGCGTGCCGTCAGCGCAGCTGAAGAGTTCTGCCTTCAAATACACGCAATAAAGCTTGCCGTAAAGCCCCAGCAAAAGTAATTACTATAAATGTGTCCGGTAGGGCTGTCAAAAAAAAATCGAATTTCAAATATTAGTCGAATTTAAAAAAAAAATCCACATTCGAATGCAAAACGTTGCATTCGAATTTTAGGTGTCCGTCAGTCTGCCTTATCAGTGGACACGAGATGCGATGAAGATGTAGGTAGGTGACATTGCATTTTCATGCTTTTTTAACTTATCAAGTTGAACCCACTGGATACATTGTTCATTCAAAATACTGCGGGAAAAGAGATGATGTTGTTTACGTCAAAACTGAAACCAAGCCGTTCACACAGAACACAAATTTATCACATTTTCGAGAGGGACATCTATCAGCGTTGCACTCGCGTCTCACACAAGAGAGTCGGATATTTAGAAAGCCATTTAAAATTATTGTAAGTTCAACTTTGAAAAAAACATGTCTCAAAACTTTATGGCGGGACGGGTCTCTCCCCATTCCACTGCATCTCGTGTTTTTAAATGAAAAAAGTAACCGTTAAGGCCCGTTCACACCAAACACGATAACTATAACGATAAATATATGGTTCTAAAAATCGTTCTCAGTATTAAAGAATAGCAGCGTCCACACCACAACTATAACGATAAAGCCACAGAGAAACGATATCGTTGGAATCACTTCCAAAACGTTTTTTTTCCAGCTGATGAACGATAAAAACACTGCCAGCCAATCAGAATCCATCCTGCTATAATGTGCTCGAGAATGTAAAGCGGCAGACGCACGTGCGCTTAGAATAAACAGACGATATCGTTCGCTGGTGTGGACGCTAATATAGTTATCGTTATAGTTATCTTTATCGTTATCGTGCTTGGTGTGAACGGGGCTTTACTCTTTGTGATTGGTTTTCCGTGCTTTGTATTAAACTGTGTATACATGATGCTTTTTTGTTTCTAATTGTTTAAGCAATTTAATTAATTAATTATATATGGTTAAACATTATTTTAAACATTTTTCAAAGATAGTCGTGTTATTTTATGCTTTGAATAACAGTGAATTAGTAATATTTAGCTCGATGCGCCCTCTTGTGGCCTCAGGGGAGAAGACAAAAGCTTTTTTTCCTCTAACTGAAATTATGCCTTTTAAATTCGAATATAATTCGAATTTTGATCATATTTAGGTACAAAATTCGAATTTAGTTTTTCAGCCATTTTTGACAGCCCTAGTGTCCGGGGGAAATAGTAAGGAGATATTTGAATTATTTACTAATGTTTTCTGTGTCAGTGTCGCAAAGATGAAGATGATGATCCTGATTCGCCATCTCCTCATTAGAGAGCCTTTAGAGAGAAGTGCATCTTCACGGATTATGATTATAATAAAAGAGTTTTTGTTTTCGATTTGATTTATTTCGTTAAGTAGTAATTTAAAGCTTTCTATAGATATATTTATCATGTCTGTGAGGCATGTATTCGCTGACTTTCGGTTCATTTTTGTGAAGCGCTCCTGTTCAAGACGAGACGGCAGAAAGCGCATCATTGTTTTCTTTATTTTCTTTATTTTATAAAAGACCCTTATTTTATAAAATAATTGATTGCTCTGGTGCCTCCATGTCCTGCGCTTTAGCTTCTACTCTCCGCACACTCTATTGGATACAGAGCACATTTATCTAGGTTTAACGTTTAAACATTGTTATATGCTTGAACTGTTTTAGTATATCTATAGATTTTATTTTAGGCAAGTTGTGATGATTTGAGAAGGCTAAATTGATCAAACATGGCTATGATCAGCCTGCCGGTCTGCCGCTGGCCACTTGGTCGTTACTTTAAGAAAGAAAAAACTTATTTAATGAACAAAAAATGCACCAAACGTTTTTCTAAATTAACTTAATAAAAAAAACTAAACAAAATATAATCACTTTGCCATTACATACAAAACTGAACTAATTTAATAGCTAAAACAGGAGCCGTTTTGGGAGAAGGGGAGAAAAAAAAAAGACGGGCTCGGGTCGGACTCGGGCCGGTAATTCAGATAAGCTGTCGGACACGGGCCGGGCTAGGGCCTGAATTTGAGGCCCGTGCAGGGCTCTAGATTATACACAAACTATATCTTGTAGCCTTTTTCTACAGTCCTTACGACCCAATGACAGAGATTTTTGGCAGTAGGTTCAACGCTAGTTTTGACACTTCGTTTTGCTAAGGGGATGTTAAATGTTTGGTGTCCTGACACATGGCAGGAGAGAACCAAACATGTAACCTGTCTGAAGGAATTTGTTTGCACCTGGTTTTGAATTAAATTTAGTCTACCCTCTTTTGTAAAACAAATAATTAAAAATGTAATAATAAAATACCTAACTACGTAATACTATTATTGTTAGAAATTGCAACAATATAAAAATAGAAATATAATACATTTATACATTTAAAAATGTAATTAAAACAATAAGTAAACAATAAATAAACAATAATATCCTGGCCAGAGGAGAACTGGCCCCCCGACTGAGCCTGGTTTCTCCCGAGGTTTTTTTCTCCATTCTGTCTCAGAGGGAGTTTTGGTTCCTTGCCGCTGTCGCCTCTGGCTTGCTCAGTTGGGGACACTTAATTTTTAGCGATTATCGTAAATTTGATTTCACAGATACTATTTAAACTAAACTTAGCTAGACAATGACATCTCCGAATTCAATAATGAAATGCCTTTAACTGAAAATTGAGTGTTTAATCTTATTATTATACATTACTGACACTCTATCCTCCAACTTGATACTGTTAAGTGCTTTGACACAATCTGTATTGTTAAAAGCGCTATATAAATAAAGGTGACTTGACTTGACTTTTGGTTCCTTTTCCCCATGGATGTGGTTAATAAACCAATGGGTACTAAAAAGAGGAAAGACATGGTCCAAACATACAGGTATGTATACCAGGATTATCTGATGATACAACACTGAAATAATCTGTGTTTATTTGTTTTAGATGGATTCAATTTTTTAGAACAAACTTTACAGACATAATTATGGTTTTTAATGCACATTGTTGCAACCAAAATGTGCTTTTATGCCAATCTTGAATGAATGACTGTGCATGTTATTTTAAAGACAAAAGGTTTCTCTTTGTAGTCTTTCAATAAAATACAACATAAATATAATTTTGTGTTCACTGATTCCAAGTCCCCTACTTTCAACTTCTCCCTTGTAAAGACCTAGTTCTGTTCTGCTACAAGTAGTGCTATGTGACTAACCTGCCACCATCTGTATGTGTCGTCTGAGAGCATGCTGCTTTTCCTGGACATCAGTGGGTTGAAGGATTGGTTAAACCGTTCCATAAACCAGCTATCATCTTCATCATCAAGGTGAGTGATACAGCGTCGACAGGAACATGTACTTCCTGACAGGCCCAGCACGGACCTGAAGAAGTACAGCGAGGGTTCTCTGAGTGTGTAACTGAACACAAACATGGAGAAGGTCATGGCACACAAAAGTCCTGTTAATGTGCGTATCTTCCTCCGGGTGAACAGAGACATTTTGAGTTTGAGTTTGTCTCTCACCCCAAAAGAAACCAAAGAGTGAGGGGATATATTACGCTTTTTTTGTTCTCCCACAAAAATCATTGAGAAAAATGAAAATATGCAATAATGTGATTCTTCACTCTCCAGCAGGTATCCACATTGTGAAGAAGAACATGTGAATCTTACAATGGTTTGGGAGGAAAGACAATGAAACAAATCCCCCAAAAAATCCTTGTTATGGTAAACCCAAAAAACATCATACAGTCCTCAATAATAAAAATGTTCTCTGGAAAAGTTCCATAACATTCTGCGATCTTTTCTGGAGGATCTTTCTGGACAAATCAAACATCTGAGGACAGTGATCAGGATCCAGGTCAATCCAGGACAGTGTGATCAGGATGATAGTCTTCTCTCTCATGATACTAATCTTGTCTGTGTGTTCATCTACCTAGAAAAGCAAACACAAGATAACTTAAGCCTAAATATCACCATACATTTAGAATTTTTTTCCTAATAGCTAAGATACATTTCCTAAAATTAACCTTATTTATTTAATCCTCAACCTTGTGTAACAAAACCAAAAACTCTGGTTAAAAATGTTATCATTGATCTATTTAAGTATTTGCTTTTTAGCTACACAAATACTACGACAAAGCACCATTACGCACTGTGAGATTTAAATAGTGGTTCTTAAACTTTTCATGCCAATTACTACCTACCTCAAATCAGAACATCCAAGCATCACCAATAAAACTTCACTTTGAGCTCTACCTTAAGGACTGTGAGCAAGTTTCAAGTTTTATTTGTCACATACACGACTATACAGAGATTGTATAACCAGCAGTGAAATGTGAGTCAGGTCTGCTCCATGGACAGTGCAAATATTGTAGAATACAACACAAGGGAAGTATACATAAAATAAAATGAATAAAAAATAAGATATAAAGAATAAAATATAAAATATAAAAGAATGTGCATGACAGTATGCTGTAGAATTAAATATTAAGGTAAGCATGACTGCACAGAGAGAGGAATGTGCAAACAGGTTGAACATGGTTGACATGAAGCAGCCAATCACAAAAAAATAAATATAAAAAATAAGATAAGATAAGATAAGATAAGATATCAAGACACATAAAGTGTTGTGTGCAAATGACACTGTCAGTATGAGGTAGAGAATAATGAGTGTGTGATTAGTGATTATGGAGTAAGTCAGATGATGTTAAGAGGCTGAGTTTGAGTTAAGGAGTCTGATGGCCTGGGGGAAGAACACACACACAATGCAGTGTTTTGATCAGCAATATCTATACCAAAGTATTTCCTGTATTTCAGATAAAGTATGATGCCTAATCCTTACTACTGCCTTCCATTGAAATCGGTCTGAAATAGATGGTGGGTACATCTGAAATAGAAATACATCTTACCCCAGTTTTCACTAGCAATAGTTCAAGTTGAGCTTTATTGTCATTCCGCTGCATGTGTGGACATGCAGTGGAACGAAATGTCGTGCCTCACAGGACCACGGTGCTACATAAATACAGACATACAACAATGAAGTAAAACACTATAAACCTATACACAAAACTAACCTACTGACAGATTTGACTAGGTATACTATATATAAATGTTTACCCTATACAACTAAAGATAAAGATAGAAAATACAAACTATACAAACTGTTTACCCTAAATGTTTATCCTATACAACTAAAGATAAAGATAAAAAATACAAACTATACAAACTATGCGAATGCTTCACATAAATACTGTACATGTGCAGAGAGAAACATTGGGAGTCAGCAGCTGGCTGGGGAACAGTACAAGATGATTTGTAGTGGTGCATGAGCATGTAAACATGCATATATTGCCGAGTCTTTTGTGGGATTGTGTACATAGCAGTGTTAGGAAAAGTGTCTAGTGCATAGAGGAGAGTGTGTTACTACAGGTGGTTTGTACAGGCCCACTCACCTGTGTGTAGCACACTTGGATTGCACAGAAAAAAAAAAAAAAAAAAAAAAAAAAAAAAAAAAAAAAAAAAAAAAAAAAAAAAACAGTTTACAGTTTTTTCTTTGGTCTGGTAAGGTTGGGGGATGTTTGGAGAGGGGGGGGGGGTGGTCCATGTTTCAGGAGGTAGGGGGTTGCATGGGGTTTCAGAGGGAGGCGGGGTGATCTGAGTTCAGGGCTCTCACAGCCAGGGGGAAAAAGCTGTTGAGCAGTCTGGCGGAGCGGGCTCTGATGCTCCGGTACCGTCTTCCTGATGGTAGGAGCTGGAAGAGACTGTGGGAGGGGTGGGTGGGGTCCTTCACGATGCTGTTGGTTTTGCTGGAGCATCGTGCAAGGAACATGTCCAGGATGGATGGGAGAGGGGCACCGATGATCTTTGCAGCCGTGTTCACTGTCCGCTGGAGGGTCTTGCGGTCAGCAGCACTGCAGTTCCCGTACCAGACAGTGATGCAGCTGGTCAGCACACTCTCAATGGTGCCCCTGTAGAATGTGGTGAGGATGGGTGGTGGGAGACTTGCTCTTTTCAGCCGGCGGAGAAAGTGTAGGCGCTGTTGTGCCTTCTTGGAGAGTGACATGGTGTTGGTGGTCCAGGTGAGATCCTCTGCGATGTGCACCCCCAGGAATTTAGTGCTGCTGACTCTCTCCACAGTCGAACTGTCGATGGTCAGTGGGGGGTGGTCAACGGAGTTTCTCCTGAAGTCCATCACAACCTCCTTTGTCTTCTCCACATTGAGGGACAGATTGTTAGCGCCACACCATTCCGCCAGCTGTGTCACCTCCTCTCTGTAGTGCGTTTCATCGTTGTTGCTGATGAGACCTACCACTGTTGTGTCATCAGCAAACTTGATGATGTGGTTGGAGCTGAACTTGGCAGTGCAGTCATGGGTCAGCAGCGTGAAGAGCAGCGGGCTGAGCACACAGCCTTGTGGGGCACCTGTGCTCAGTGTGGTAGTGCTCGAGGTGTTGTGGCCGACACGGACTGACTGAGGTCTTCCGGTTAGAAAGTCCAGGATCCAATTGCAAAGGGAATTGTTAAGGCCCAGCAGGTTTAGTTTATTTATGAGCTGTTGTGGGATAATTGTGTTGAATGCTGAGCTGAAGTCGATGAACAGCATTCTAACGTAGGAGTCTTTATTTTCTAGGTGGGTAAGAGCCAGGTGGAGGGTGGAGGAGATTGCATCGTCCGTAGAGCGGTTTGGACGGTATGCAAACTGCAGCGGGTCAAGTGTGTTGGGGAGGCTGTTTTTGATGTTGTGCATGACTAACCTCTCAAAGCACTTCATCATGATTGGAGTCAGTGCTATGGGACGGTAGTCATTTAGACAGGACACAGGTGATTTCTTTGGTACCGGTATGATTGTTGTGGATTTGAGACATGTGGGGACGACTGCCTGGCTCAGCGAGGTGTTGAAGATATCTGTTAGGACATCCGTCAGCTGTGCAGCACAGTCTTTCAGTACACGGCCAGGTATGTTGTCAGGACCCGCAGCCTTACGTGGGTTAATCCTAGATAGGGTCTTCCTTACGTCGGCTGGAGACAGACAAAGCGCCCGGTCGTTGGGAGGTGTGGGCAGTTTTTGTGCAGGTGTGTCATTCTGCATTTCAAACCGTGAATAAAAGTGGTTGAGTGCATCGGGGAGGGATGTGTCCTCATCACAGGCCTGTGGCGGGGGCTTGTAGTCAGTGATGGTCTGAATGGCTTGCCACAGGCTCCGTGTGTCTCTGCTGTCTGTGAAGTGATTGTTGATTTTTTGAGCATGTGACCGTTTTGCATTTTTGATGCCACAGGACAGATTGGCTCTTGCTGTTTTGAGGGCCGCTTTATCTCCTGATCTGAATGCTTCGTCTCTGGTCTTTAGCAGCCCACGAACCTCTGCTGTCATCCATGGTTTCTGGTTTGCACGTGTGGTGATGGTCTTGGTGACTGTCACATCATCCATGCACTTTTTGATGTAAGCAGTCACAGTTTCAGTGTACTCATGCAGGTCTGTGTGGTTGTTGTAGGTGGCTGCCTCTTTAAACATGTTCCAGTCTGTGCACTGAAAGCAGTCCTGTAGTGTTGAGGTAGCATCATTTGGCCAAATTGTAATGAGTTTTTGAACCGGTTTGGCAAGCTTGAGAAGTGGTCTGTATGCTGGGATTAGCATAACAGAGATGTGATCCGAGTACCCGAGGTGGGGGCGGGGTTCAGCTTTGTATGCGTTTTTCCCTGTTGTATAAACAAAATCCAGTGTATTATTTCCCCTTGTCGCAAAGTTCACATGTTGGTAGAACTTTGGCAAAACTGTCTTTAAGTTTGCGTGGTTAAAGTCACCGGCTATGATGAAAAAGCCGTCGGGGTTATTTGTTTGTTGTTCACTGATGGCGCAATACAGTTCACGAAGCGCGTCCTTAGCGTTTGCACACGGTGGAATGTAAACCGCGGCAATAACAATGGCCGTGAACTCCCGCGGCAGATAGAACGGTCGGCACTTCACAAACATAAACTCCACCAGCGATGAACAGTGTTTTGATATTACCGCAGCATTGTTACACCATTCTTTGTTGATATAAACACACAAGCCACCCCCGCGGGTCTTACCAGACAGTGATGAGTCCCTGTCTGCTCGGTAGCAGTTTAATCCGTGTAACTGAATGGCGGAGTCCGGGATGTTGTTGTTTAGCCATGTTTCGGTGAAAACAAACACACAGCAATCCCTTGCCTCATGCTGTGTAGACCGAGTGAGTTGAATTAAGTCCAGTTTGTTTTCCAGAGAGCGAACGTTTGAGAGCATGAGTGTTGGGAGAGCCGGTCTTGTGGGATTAGCCCTTAGCCTGGCTCGTATACCTCCGCGTTTGCCGCGCTTCCGTCCTCTCTCACACCGCTTGCGACGCTGCCTTGTGCGGGTAGCGTCAGTAGGCGAGGCCGTGGTCTCGAGGTCCGGCTCCAGCAGTAAACAAAGGCCTCGTAGCTTCTCAGTAGTCGCCTGCGAGAGTTGGTGTTTGTACGCGTTGCCGATGTCCACAAGGCTTCGGCGATCATATATGTGTTTTTCCTTATGAGTTAGCGGTAAATTTAAACTATTTGGAGACGAACAGACGACATTAAAAGACATAAAAGCACCGTCTTTGGGACCTGGAGCAGCCGCTGCGTCAGAACGCGCCGCCATCTTCCTTCCTTCCAAATAGCAACTAGTTGTAGTTTTTTTTTTTAAGTCTTTTTTTTATAGATCACAGTTGGTTCTGGAATTCTGGAAAATTTCACATAGACTTTACTTTGGATACTCCCCCAGTGCTTATTGATTATGTTTTTAATATCATGTGAGGCAGTACTATATTCAGTAACAAAATATGGTCATGTGGAAATAATATTCTTATGTTTACTTTATTCAAGGTCTGATCCACCACTCTTTTTTTTTTGATATCCTCTCTGTTTAAACTGGCTTGTCTTACTTGGGGTGAAACATTTAAAATTTGAATCAAATTTTACAACATCGTTTTGTAAGACTTGGACGTCATTGATTATTTGTCTTATTTCTCCCTCTCCTTGTCTTTCTTTTGACCTTGTGTTTTTCATTATTGATTTCAAATCATTATTTAAAGTTGCACTAAGCGATTTTTGAAAAACGTTTTTGACCACAGTGTCAGACCGAGTCCCAAAACACACTTGTAGCCAATCAGCAGTACGAGAGCATGTCTTGTAATGATAGATGGAAGAGAGCGCTCAATTTGAGTGCACAGGACGGATATTAGTTGATCGACTATAGATAGAGAGAGATAGCAGATAAAAAAAAGAGGAATATATCAGAGAAACAAAATATTAAAAAGAAGGGTTACGATCAGGCAAAAGGTAGGACCCGTGTAAATATTGGAGCAGCTTTCCAGCGGTGGAGAAAACTCAAGAAGCGGGAAGGGCTCGAATCAGATGCCGAGGTTGCTTTGTTTCTTTTTGATAGGTGAGTAACGTTGATTTTGCTTCATTTCACACAACTTATCCGTGTTGGCTTTGTATGTTTGTTTTGGTGCTTTCAAATATCAATATCGTTTGGGAAAAATCACTTAGTGCACCTTTAATCAAATCAATCAAAAAAGGAACTGTAATCTTTGCTCACTGATTGCTAGAGAAAATAATGTGGGTTAGGATAACAAATTCAAAATCCTCTATGATATAAATCCATGTATTGCATGTTTCTATAAACTTCCAAAAATTCATAAACATTTAAACAAACCACCTCCTGCGCGCCCTATGATTTCTTATGAGAACCATCCACACTATATATATATATATATATATATATATATATATATATATATATATATATATATACATATATATTTTTTAAACTGTTGATATCCACTCTTCCAGCTTTTGTTCAGGACACAAAAGATGTAATCAAAAATATCAAGGACATATGATCTATTGATCCTGCATCTTTCTGGCAGGGCTGGAGTGGGGCCCATGTTACGTAAAACTACTGGAGCATGCCATGGAGTAATGGCTACTTTGTCCAAATTAAGTGTAGAGGTGGTCAACTCTGCCAGAAGCTGCTCTTGGAGAAACTCCAACACTGGACCAACTGGCCAGTGGACTGGGCCTAAACGGCCCTGTTCACACCACCCACAGCCAGGGAGCAGTGCTACTGGGGGAAAAGTATACAGAAAAGTACTCATCACTATCAGAATTTCCTGCACTTTGCTGCTTTCCATGTCTCACCAAAAATGAACTAGACACTTGCACTTTCTGCATCGCATGTGAAACTGCCTTTACGTTGAAGTGGTACTGCTGGCACGTTTTATGACTAAACCAGTGGGATAGTGGTCATGGATGCATGAAAAAAAAAAACATGGTGAAAGTCTTCAAGTTATAAGACATTATTTAACACCTAGGACAGTGGATGAGAGCCCTCTCACAAAATTTATCTTTAACACTTTCTTAATGGACATTGACACATAATATTTTCCTGTTTTTCCATCAGCCCAAAGATACTGCTATGGGAGCAAGTTTTGAAACTATTTATGTGAACCTCTTTTTGGGACTTTGGGAGAAGGAGTTTGTCTTCTGTTATTGTTAATCCTTTCTGTGACAAAATAAAATGGTGGAGCAGATATATTGATGACATCTGTATGCACTTTGAAGGGAATTAAATGGAATTACAAAGTTTCCATGCTTTTTGAACTCTACAAACATATGTATTAAATTAAGTCCTAAACTCAGTCAGTACATCCGTTCATTCTCCAAACCTCTTATCTTTCTGTAGGGTTGCATGTGATTAAATGCTTTTTAACTCTTTGTACCAGGTGAAGTTCCTTGGCCTTTTTTTATATTGTTTATGACTGAAACTCGAAGAAACAGCACCATTTGGGATTACTTCACAATGTCCTTCCAGCAATCAGCATTCCAATATGCTTTTCTTTGATCTGCATATATGAAACCTATTAGAAATTGGAACATTTTACAATTTCAAAGTCCATATTATGTGACCACAGTTATCTCTATCCAGTTATCTCTATCCTTGATCAAAATCACAACTTTCCTAGTAATCCTGAAGACATTGAGTAGCTTGTTCAGGTGTGTTTGATTAGGTTTGGAGCTATAGGTTTGGGTATTGTTTGAATTTTATTGATTCCAATTCAGATTCTGCTTATTGATTCCGATACTTATCGGTTCCTAGTTTCGATTCCAATAAGGATTTTCCAAAAATCTTATATATAAAAAAAAAAAAGTCAAACATTTAGATGTAAAACGTACTTATTCTGTCTTTTTACAAAGAGCTCTGTTGCAGCTGAATATCATGAGCAAGCAGCTTACAAAACACTTAGGCCTTTTACTCTTAGGAACTTGCCTATGGTTTAAAAAAATACCACAGCAAAAACAAGTAGACTAATATATTTCAAACATTAAATTGTTAAAGACATGTAAACAGTCAGTAATAAAATAGGAACAAACAAATCAATTAGCAATAGCATAAATAAATACAACTAGCGGTCGGTAACTCTGGTGTAATTTGAACGGAAGCGGGCGGTCTAACAATATCCCGTTCCCGACGTCCTTTCAGAACAGCATATCTGCCTTTATTCTTATTGACCACTTGCATGCATGAACCAGTGCTTTCTGCGTCACGCATTTTATTTGCGGGGTCTGTGCGCGCAGCATGTGCATAATGGTCCTCAGAGCAGGCTGTAGCCTGCCGGTGGTGACTATACGGCCCTCAGACAGAACAGGCAGGTTATCAATGAGTGACAGAGCAGAATAAGGATGGAGAAAAGTGTGGATGCGCTGTTCTTGAATAAGGTTCAACTCGGTATTGTTAATATTTTGCTTAGCCTATAATTTTAAACAACAGATGTCATATTTATTTTTCTCTGCAAAACTTTTCCTACTGTGTTAACAGCAAAATGTTAAACGAAGTTAGTATTTTGACAAGACGAATAAAATAGCTAAATAATTTTTTTTCTCTGCGACACTTTTTCCTATTGTGTTGTAAATGTTAAACAAATTGTATCCTGACAAGACGAATAAAAATAAGAAATACAATTTTTGTACATTTTTATTTTCTCTTTTTTTCTACTGTGTTGGCAGCAAAATGTTAAACGAATAAATTCAAGAATCTTGACAAGACGAATAAAATAACAAATACAATTTTGTGCAGACTACACTTTTATTTGTTAGCCTATCTCTCTTTCTTTTAGTAGCAGAAATTTAAATGTGAGATTCTGGAAACGAGATCTAAATTTAGCGGGATCGGTCGGGTCGGAAAGAAAATTATTCAAAGCGGACGGCGGGTGAACAAAGAGTGAATATATAGCGGGATCGGGTGGGTGCGGGATATAACCTCGCGGGAGCGGGACTAAAAAAACAGTCCCGCGCAGACCTCTACTCTGGGGTTAAAGGGATAGTTCACCCAAAAATGAAAATTCTGTCATCATTTACTCACCCTCAAGTAGTTCCAAACCTGTGTGAATTTATTTCTTCTGCTGAACACAAAGGAAGATATTTTGAAGAAAGTTTGTAACCAGGCTGTTTTGGGGCACCATTGACTTCCATAGTAGGAAAAAATAATAATATGGAAGTCATTGGTGCCCCAGAACTGCTCTGTTTCCCACATTCTTCAGAATATCTTCCTTTGTGTTCAGCACAACAAAGACATTCATACAGGTTTGGAACTACTTGAGGATGAGTAAATGATGACAGAATTTTCATTTTTGGGTGAACTATCCCTTTAAAGGGGTGGTTGACTGTTTTTTTTCTAGGCTTGATTGTGTTTATGGGGTGCAGTCTAGCATGTGTTCATGCTTGGTTTTTTTAAAAACGCATTATTTTTCACATAATTTACCTTTATTCCACACCTCTCTGTCCCTTCTCTGACAAACGCCTCGATTTATTTCCTGGTTTTATGAAGCTCCTCCTTCAGAAATATGCGATGGGCTGAGATTTGTTAGCTGGCTCAGTGTGTTGTGATTGGCTAAACCGCCTCTACTGCACGTCTGAACGTCCCGCCCCTCTCCTCAGTGGCATGTGCTCCGGTTGAATTGTAAACAGTGGCGTTGTCTATAATGCTTATCAATTTGAGCCCGATTGAGACCCAGAGGATATTAGTGAAGAGGATCGTGCAGAACCTGTGCAAGCACGGCTCTTAATGGTATGTTTGGTTGTTGTTGTCTCATACTTTTAAATACGCTGCTATTTGTAAGTGCTACTGCTTCTGTTAGCTTTTAATATACGGTTTTATCCTGATTAAAGCTTCAATACAGCACAGCAACCGCACGCGTGTCCATTTATAATGCTTCTCATTGCTGTGTGAAAATAAGTGTATAATTGGAACAGTTTGTTGGAGCTTATCTGACGATCTGAATGAGAGAAAGAGAGAGAGAGAGAGAGCGAGAGAGAGAGAGAGAGAGAGAGAGAGCGAGAGAGAGAGAGAGATGCAGAGAGAGAGAGAGAGAGAGCGAGAGAGAGAGAGAGAGAGAGAGAGATGCAGAGCAGGGCGACAGAGTAACCGTATTAAGAACCGCTGCTTTAATGATTTTGAAACTTGAGAATCCATTAGAATCGTTAGAAGACAGAATCGCGATTCATATGAATAGATTTTTACGTACATCCCTAGTTTTCTCTTCCTCTTCTCTAAAGCAGCGCAGCATGGCCTCGCCCCCTTTGTGTCACGGTGCACACAGCAGGGAGAAACGAGGAACACGCAGACGAGGATTAACTTCAAAATAATAGTCTTTAATGACGACATCAAGGGTAGACAGGGCAAGGTAGACACACCGGGAATAACGAGTAGACCAGACGACATGGAACTAAACAGACAGGACTTAAATACACATTCACCAATTACACACACCTGGAACTGAATTAACTAATAATTACATGAAACGAACCATATACGGAAACAAGAGGCGGGAACACAAGACACACACGAAAACTCTAACATAACTCCCCCCTCCCGGAAGGCTCGACCCGAGCCGTAACAGTTCCACCGGGGAGGGGGGGTGGGCACTCTGGAGGCCCCTCAGGACAGACACGGATACATACACAGGACGGGACCTCCAGAGTGGAACAGATAGACGGAGGCCAAGGTGGAGCAGGGAGCTCAGGAGGCCAAGGCCGGTGGTCCATGGTGGCCGTGGCCTCGTCCCTCGGCCCAACAGCCGGGACCTTTGTACCCCCCCCAAAAAATTACCATGGGGCAACTTAGGGGTACCAGGAGCCCTCCGGGGCTAAACACACACACACAGTACTTAAAAAGACCTAGGTCACTGTCTGGTCAATTACGGCCACGGCCGGCTGGCTTGTCAATACGGCAGCGGCCGGCTGGCGAGACCATAACCGGCTGGCTTGACAAATAACGGCAGCAGCCGGCGGGCTTGACCACACAACGGCAGGGGCCGGCGGGCTGGAGGGAGCCTCAGCCGGCTGCGGGCCGAGTGAACCGCGGACGGCGGGTTGGCTTTCCCCGCGACACTAGAGGCAGCCGCCGGCGGTGGGTTGGCTTTCCCCACGGACGGCGGCGTGATCTCCCGCGAACGGCGGGGTCGGTGAACCGCAGACGGCGGCGTGAACTGAGGAAGTGAGTTGGCTTTCCCTGCCAACGACGACCAGCGGGCATGAGTCAGCGGCAATCCGGCGAGCTTGAGTCAGCGGCAATCCGGCGAGCTTGAGTCAGCGGCAATCCGGCGGGCTTGAATCAGAGGCAGGCCGGCGGGCATTGAGTCAGCGGCGGGTCGGTGGGCTAGGGTTAGCCGTGGATGGTGGCGTCGTCATCTCCTGCGAACGGTGGGCTGGTTGATCCGCGAACGGCGGCGTGAACCCCCGCGAACGGCGGGATCGCTGAGTCGCGAACGGCGGCATGAAGTCCCGCGAACCACGGGATGGGAGAGCCGCGAACAGCGGCGTAAACTCCCGCGAACGGCGGGATGGCTGAGCCGCGAACGGCGGCATGAACTCCCGCGAACGGCGGGATCACTGAGCCGCGAACGGCGGCGTAAACTCCCGCGAACGGCGGGCACGAGGGCTCGCGGCGAGCGGACTCGGTGCACACAGCAGGGAGAAACGAGGAACACGCAGACGAGGATTAACTTCAAAATAATAGTCTTTAATGACGACATCAAGGGTAGACAGGGCAAGGTAGACACACCGGGAATAACGAGTAGACCAGACGACATGGAACTAAACAGACAGGACTTAAATACACATTCACCAATTACACACACCTGGAACTGAATTAACTAATAATTACATGAAACGAACCATATACGGAAACAAGAGGCGGGAACACAAGACACACACGAAAACTCTAACACTTTGCTGCGTGTTCCCGGGGGAGGGGTTTATCTGGGTCCGTGACGTATCAGACCCGGGAAGTAACTCGTTGTAGTCCCTTACCTGTCGTTTTTGTAGGCATTAAACTGCCAGAATTTTAAAAGACGATATCTCTGTTTGCATTGAACTTTCAGCGCCGCAACTCTGCAGATATTGTTTATGCTCAAACAGCAACATTACACACTAACTAATGTTAAAAAAGTGAAATCGCAATCAACCACCCCTTTAAGACTCAATACCAAGAAGAGCCTATTTTCTGTTCTAGTTCTTTTCATCAACTGCAAGATCACTTTACACTAGTGAAATGAAAGTAAACTTTTCTTAAAGCTTATTGTTGAATTTCACTCTATCTGCACCCCTCTATTTATATTGTATCATAGACATTGACTTGCAAAATGATTCCTGATTCCCAAAAGCAGGTTTTTGTAAGTGTTTTGAATTGATCTCCCTAGTGTTTTCTATTCAGTTAAGTAGTCTGTGTATTTGTCTGGTTGTCATCCTAATTATCTTCCAAAAATGTCAACCAGGGGGTTGCATTTTGAGGGGTCCAGACACTTTCCAGTGTGGTGGCGCTGGCACTCTTGTTCCCATTAATGTTAATGAAATGTCGAATGTAGCTTTAGATAGGGAACGTCGCGGGTTACTTGACTGTAATCCTGTTCCCTTAAAAAGCTAAGATGCTGCACCACATTGCACACTGTAGGTGTGCCTGGACATCTCTTCAGACCAAGTTATACCCTGAATGCATGTCCGTTTCACGTCTATTTATAGCCTCTCATGAGCATGCATTCTAATGATGTTGCTGACAAAGGTTATTTAAGCCAAATTCTTGGGGTGTTTGCCACACATGCTTCACAACCAGACGACCAAAGAACATTCTCATTAAGGTTAATGAAACCCAGCATCCTGTTCCAGGGCTACAGTCAAGTAACCCGAGACATACATCCTCAAACTCATAATTGTGAAAATGATTTGAAAACGAGATGCTGCACCACATTGCCACACTGTAGGCGTGCATTGACGTCTCTCCAGACAAAGTTCCAGAAACTTTCCAAAAGTTTCCAAAGATTTAAAAAAAAATTCCCATATGTTTCTAAAAAAAGTTTCCAGAAATTTTATGGAGTTTTCTGCTCCTTTGCAACCCTATTTGTAGCCAAGTAATTCTTACATATACAGTTGCAGAACCGAGAAATGACTGTCATGGGGAGGTAGAAAAGATGATGAAGTAGAAACTGCTACAGTATGCATCATATTTGGAGAAAGAGCAGGTTAAGGTAAGGATCTAGGTGCAAGGAGTAGTTTAATAAAGAAATAGAATAACATCCACAAGAAAACACATTGAACAATGCGAACAAGAACTCCAAACCCAAACGTCGAATGACACTGCACAAGTGGCCAGGCCCATGGAGTGGAAGAGGGTCTGGAGACTGCAGCAAAGCAGGGAACCAGGGTGGAGCAGGCAGAATGGGAAACCAGGAAGGAGCCAGTGGAGCTAGAGACGAGGGCGGAGCAGTAGGCCATGGCTGAGCAGGAAGCCAGGGAAGAGCCGGGAAAGCAGGAATCCAGTACGGATCAGGCAGCAAAGGGTAAAGAGGGCAGAGCAGGAGGCCAGAGCGGAGCCAAAGACCACCGCAGCAGAGCAATCAGGACCGAAGATCCCCAAGGCAGAGCAGAACACCATGGCGGCAAAACTAGACACCACCATGGTGGAGCAGGTGAAGCTAGAGACCACCATGGCAGTGAAGATGGAACCAAAGATGCCCACGGTGGAGCAGAAGACGACCGAGGTGAGTTGATGGAACGGGGGACAACCAAGGTGGAGCTGATGAAACTAGGGGCCCTTCAGCAGAGCAGGCAGAATCGAGGACCACCACAGCTGATCAGACAAAACGGAAACACAGAGCACAGAGAGATTAGGGTTGACCTCAGGTGCCATATCAAAACAGACAGGGTGCTTAAGGGTGTCCTCCATGGTCGTAACAAGTCCAGGCTAACCTCTATGGTCAATTCCGGGCTGACAGAAAGTACATAAACAACCTCTGTGGTCACATCAAAGCAGACAGGCAGTTCAGGAACGACCTCTGAGGTTGTGCCGGTGCAGGCAGGCAGATCAGGTAACGACCTCTGCAGTCATGTCAGAAGCATCTGGGGACACAGAAATTTCAAAAACGGCATCCGCAGCCGTAACAGAGGCATCAGGGAACACAGAGAGTGCAGAAGAAAGTGCCACCGCTGTCTTGGGAGAAACAAGTGAGATGTGTGTGGCCCAAACAAACAAAATGGTGGTAGCCATCACAGGTAGAACAGAAAAGAAAACATCTACCTCAAGACAGATGGCACTTCAGCTGGAGAACAATATAGCATAGAGAGTGTAGCAGGCTGTGGGCTTGTGAGCGCAGAGACTGGTGGGCTTGAGCGCATAGCGGCCTGCCGGCTTGAGAGCACAGAGTGCAGTGGGCTAGAGAACACAGAGGCCAGCAAGCTTGAGTTCACCGGCAAAGGCCTCGGGATGCCGGCCGCTCGCGCCAATGTCATGGGCGGATTTGCCACACTGTACACCAATCTTCTCTGAAGGGCATAGTCCAGCAAATAAGAAAGCAACCCTTAAGGACAATATGAGGAGGATTATTTTAAAATTGTGTACGTAGTGGTTCATTCAAGTCCAGAGCAAGTTTATGGTGCAGGAAATGAGTATGATATGCCAGGTCTAGAAATGCACCAATTAAATCCTCAAGGGATCACTGGCCCTGGCAAAGGAGAATCAAACATACTCCTGCTAGATCTATTGTTGGTCAGTCGATCTGTCTCATTAGGAGAGAGAGCAGGCTAAGGCAAGGATCTACAGTAGATGCAAAGAGAAGTTTAATAAAGAAACAATAACATCCACAAGAAAACAATGGGAACAAGGCGAGCGAGAACTATCAGTGCAAACACAAACATCGACTGACACAGCACAAATGAAACACAAGACTATTTTTACACAGAAGTAAACAAGCTTAACAAGGTAACAAGAGGGCATGGTTAGTTGCCAAGGGACCACCCGTGGGTAACTAAAGGCCCCGATATACTTCAAACGAAGTTTGTTTTCGTTCTTTGTTTGGGGGCAAAAAGAAGTTCGAAAAGGCTGAGCGACGGTATACTGTTTTCGAACATTCAAACACCCCCGCGCTGCTGGAGGCGGGGTGTAGATTAATGTAAACGTGTCGCGACGCTCGCACGTCTGCCCTAAACACAACAACGATGCAATGAAGGTGTATCTAGGTCTTTTATTAAACTGGATAAATTATTACACGTTTTTATATTTTATGTGTTGTCATAATTTGATAAAAACAAAGGTTTAATATTGTATGTTATGGCATTTCATTTACTGTATACCTTTTAAATTCGCTTATTGAAAGAACAACAGCAGCAACAGTATGGTGTAACATTTATTTGAAACACATGCATTTGGTACTTGCTACCTTATATCTTTATTCTTTCATTCCATTCTTTTCATGGCTTTGGAAAACTTGCATCTGATGTTTCTCTACGTCGCTTTTTGCATAACTCCGGGTCGTCGACACCAAGCTTCGTTGCGATTTCTTTCTAGGAATTAAATGCTTTCTCTGAATCTTTAAAGTCTCTCCGCGAGTGATTGTACAGGTGCGGATTTATTTGTGGCAGCTCAGCTATTCGACACAGTGTATTTATGTTGCTAGTGACTTGGAGATGTTGTTCTCCTGCCTGACCTTTGTTGAATGAGAAACGAACCGGGAAAAAAAAATTGCGCGTCAAAGAATGCGGACCTCCAGAACACACCCACCGATTGCGTAATCGCCACGGACCAATGGTAGCTCAAAGGTGTTTAGGAGCCAAAACGAACACCCCAGAAAGTTAGCTTTGGTGAGCTGTATCGAACTGCCGAAACGAACTCAAAACGAACTTCGTTTCGGCCTGATTTTGTTCAAAATGACGTCATATCAGTTCGTTCTTCGATTTCGTTTGAAGTATATCAGGGCCTTAACAAAGGAGCTACAGCAGCAGGGCAAAAACAAAGGGGAACTAACAGACACAATAGGAAAGTGAAAAACACTTCAACAAAAGGCCAAACACAGGGAATATATGACAGTATGGCAAATATGATCATTGTCAATACTCTTATGCAGTTTGGCTGAGGATGCTGAATTATGCCTTTTACAATGCCTTAGACAATACAGCTTGTTTCAAAGCAGTTACAAATTAAAATTCTGCTGTAAAGCACCTCTAACAAGCCAGTTGTCATTATCCTTACCTGTGTTCCCCTGTCTTGTGTTTTGTACTCTTATTTTGAAGTGTATTTCTCCAGTGTTTCTGTGCTTTCCCCCTGTGTTCAGTGCCCGTTTGCCTACCTGTCTTGCTTGTTACCTCATTACCCTGTGTATTTAAACCCCTGTGTTTGCCCTGGTTCTTTGTCTATTCTTGATACAGTTACTGGCTGTTGCGTGTTTGGTTCCCTCGTGTCTATGGTTTCTGTCGTTCTAGTTCCGGTTAATTCCTTTAATAAAGATCATCTGCATTTGCATCCTCTCAGCTCTGTCCCAGTTCAGTTTAATAACTGTAAAGTTTATCAATTGAGCATACACATTGTATATACAGTGTATACTGTGACGAGTCGGCTGCCTCCCCCTAATTATCAGAATCTCCCCATCCCTTAATCGCCGCCCTTCACCAGGCTCCCGACGGGAGTGGGTGTGTGAGAGAGGAGGGGCGCTGAAACAGCCAGGTCTGGCGGCGTGTGATGAGGCACACCTGAAGTGAATGGAGCCTCATCACCGCCGCTGTTATATGCCGAGTGCGCCTCTCCTCTGGAGACCGGTCTCTTCCCCGTGCATGCACACTGGTGTCCTCGTGGGTCCAGGAGGGGAGCGTTGAGGGAACGGGTGCCGCCGAAGGCGCGAGCTGCCGGACCCGCGGTCCGGACGAGGACCGCACCCGCGAGACGGCTGACGGGCCAGGATGCCGGGCCGTACAATCCCCAGAAGCGCCGTGGGCCGAAGGAGGACGAAGCCGCTACACGAAGCCGCCGCCCCTCGCGCCCCAGACCCGCCAGGGGAGCGCGTGCGGCCGCCGGACTCTGCCCCTTACCTGGACCCTTCCTTCTTGAACACTGCCCATCCTTCACAAACCTCGCAGCACGACGAGGACACCAGATCCCCTGTTTATTTTGGACACTTCATCCCCTTTGGACACTATTTTATTATTTCTGTTCAATAAAAGCCTCTCCGAGGCCTGACGTCACACCCACTGTGTCTGTCGTTTGCTCCTCCCGCCACAGTGGTGGAGAATGCGGGCAAGACGGAGCTTAGACAGCGCAGTTGGGCAACACCCGATGACGTTATCCCCTCTCGCTCGCAAAAGTTCATGGAAATCCGCACTGGGACAGAGGAACGACGGAGACGGCCTCCCAGCCACCAAATGGGTAAGTGACGTTCCTTTTTATTGTCATTTACCCTGTGGTTGGTTGAGGCTGTTGACTAAAACCCGGTTTCTCTGTCCCGGTTCCGGCGCGGTGCGAGAGGGAGAGTTGCCTGGAGAGGAATCCCTGCCCCGCCCACTCCGACCGCTGGAGCCTGGTTGAGGAAGGTAGCACTCCTGTGTGGGCGGCGGCCGGATGACGGGGATGTCGCTTGGGGGGGGGGATGTGACGAGTCGTCTGCCTCCCCCTAATTATCAGCATCTCCCCGTCCCTTAATCGCCGCCCTTCACCAGGCTCCCGACGGGAGTGGGTGTGTGAGAGAGGAGGGGCGCTGAAACAGCCAGGTCTGGCGGCGTGTGATGAGGCACACCTGAAGTGAATGGAGCCTCATCACCGCCGCTGTTATATGCCGAGTGCGCCTCTCCTCTGGAGACCGGTCTCTTCCCCGTGCATGCACACTGGTGTCCTCGTGGGTCCAGGAGGGGAGCGTTGAGGGAACGGGTGCCGCCGAAGGTGCGAGCTGCCGGACCCGCGGTCCGGACGAGGACCGCACCCGCGAGACGGCTGACGGGCCAGGATGCCAGGCCGTACAATCCCCAGAAGCGCCGCGGGCCGAAGGAGGACGAAGCCGCTACACGAAGCCGCCGCCCCTCGCGCCCTGGACCCGCCAGGGGAGCGCGTGCGGCCGCCGGACTCCGCCCCTTACCTGGACCCTTCCTTCTTGAACACTGCCCAACCTTCACAAACCTCGCAGCACGACGAGGACACCAGATCCCCTGTTTATTTTGGACACTTCATCCCCTTTGGACACTATTTTATTATTTCTGTTCAATAAAAGCCTCTCCGAGGCCTGACGCCACACCCACTGTGTCTGTCGTTTGCTCCTCCCACCACAATACTTACATATGTACATGTGTATGCTATGACAAACCCACTGCACACTGAACAAGCAAAAGACACAAAATAGTAATGTTTTACATTTTTCATATCTGTGTGCAGTATGGTGTGTATATAGCTAATCATTTGATGCTTGTGTGTAGAGTTACTATGCAAAAAAATTTTTTTTTGTTTGCTTTTGCAAGAGATGCGTAATGTTTTGCATCTTGTGTGCATGTTTTGTGGATTTGTGTGTAGAGTCTAGAGATAAGGAGCCATAGTTTCAGAAATCATAAGCAATTAAAAAAAACAAAAAATAAACTAGCCACAGAAAGAGGCATTTGTGTGTATTACAACCCACCGGGCGCTGATGTGACATCCACCAATCACTGAGGTTGCCAAATCTAAGTCAATATTTTTTAAGTTAATTTAAAGTTAATTTCTGTGGAATATTTTTTTCTGTGAGACCTGAGCCATTCTGAACTATAGTAAAGGAACTATTGGTTGCTGAACTATAGTATGCATTTAATTGTAGACCATATACATGTGAACAGCCATTCATTTTAAGGCAGCATATCAACTTTAGAAGGCCGTAACAGAATATAACAGATTATGAATAAAATATAACAGAATGGCCTGTGAGCACACAAATATCAGCATTGTTTCATTACAATAGCTAGAATGAACAGTATGAGAACAGACAATTAAAACAAAGACCTTTATTCATTACGTCTGAGAGGAAAAGAAGAAAAGGACTTTTGTATCAAAACAAAGAAGAAAGAAGAATGAAATAAACAACTGAAGATTGGTGTGTTCTGAGTTGTGCTGAAACAAACACTCAGAACATTTTTGTAACCTTTTATAATACCTTGAAAACAACTTGAAATTTCAAAAGCAAATCCATGTATGTTATATTTTCAGTAAAGAAAAGTTAACAGACACCATTTCTTCTCCAGTTGATTAAGACAATTGTTTTGCATCGCAAGTTTTCGGGAATGTTATATTTAAATATTAAAATAAAATGTGGCAAATTATACATCAACAATGGCTATATATATATTTTTTTTTTAAACATGCTACTGAAATAGAGAATAGAGAAATCTAGGCACTCAGGAAGTGTCATGTTTGCTTAATTTAATAAACCAACTCAGAAAACAGGAATAAACACAACCAACAAATGACGACACAGAACAATGAATTTGGGAAGCACCAGCATAAATAACACGTAATCAATAGCTGAGGAGACAAACTAGGTCACCAGTTCAGCTCATGACAGGGAGACGGAACAGAACTGAATCAAAACACTGAACAAAACCATGGACCTGACAGAAAGCAACTAAGATGCTTTGTTTATTTTTTTTACCGAGTATTTTCTTTTTCATGCTGGATAGGTTCCAGCATCTCTGCAACCCTATGTTGGATGAGCTCACCCCAAACACATGACATTAGTTGAGAGAGCCACATTGTTCTATCCAAAGAATTCAATCAATGGCTTATAGCTGTCTCTGCATATAAAGCTGTGAAAAATAAAGTTTATTAAAAATTAAATAAATTACACAGTTTTGAATGTGCCACACTTCACTGATATGCTTCTCAGGAATGTCCCACAACCCCACAGTGGATTCTGCCTTTAGCTTCAGATAATGATTCTAAAATACTTTTAGAGAGCTCCTTGGCTTAAACTGACTTTTATTTTACATTAATTTCAAATTAATTGTATACGGATGACATCTATTACAGCCTATGTTTCTAAATAAATTTGTGTGTTTTAAATTGGTAACACTTTTTGATACGCTACCTTATTCTACTAACTACAGGTAACTTTGCAACTACATGCCTACTACCAGCCATTAGAATATTAGTAGACTGCCCGATTATCATCTGCTAACACTTTATTTGGATGCCCCCCCCCCAAAAAAAAACAAAAAAAAAAACTATTCTACTAACCCTAATCCTAAAGTATCATGCCAGACAGTGCACTGTATTTTATAGCACTGAAATTGCACTCATCAGAGCTACAAATTGCTTGTTCTCATCATCCAATCATGGTTGCATCTCTGTATTAGTGTTACTCTACCTTAGTGTTGCCTTTAATACTATCGACCACAACATTCTCTTAGATAGGCTTTAAAATGATATTGCAATTACTGAGATTGCATTTGCAGTATGGAGTACCGCAAGGCTCAGAAGTCAGACTGTTGCTTTTCACCCTGTAGATGCTATCTTTGCACTAGTAGCACTTTGAATTTAGTAGCAAGAAGTTACTAGTCACATAAATTGTAATATCAACTATGCATTCTGTGGGTTTTGTAAATTGGTTTCCCCAGGCCTCAAAAACTAACTCCATGTTTGTTAATGATAGGAGATATCATGGAGTTAGTTTTTGAGGCCTGGGGAAACCAATTTACAAAACCCACAGAATGCATAGTTGATATTAAAATTTATGTGACTATTGACTTCTTGCTACTAAATTCAACAACATCAACAACAACAATGTTCTGTCAAGTCTTTGTCATCAGTCAAGAACCTGGGTGTGTTATTTGATGGCAATCAGTTATTTGGAGGCCAATTAATGATTCCGGATTGTTAAATTCTTTAAAGCACATCCTGTCATAGCAACAGGTCTGTAAGCTCAAACCTGCTCAGGTGCAGGTTTATTTCACATAAACAGGATTAGATTTTAGATTTTATCAATTAAGTAAATTGGTGATAATGAAAGTCTATCCCATTCACTGCAATTTTCGTACAAGAGCACCCTACTGAACCACGGAAAATAATTGAAAAAAATCATGATTTTTTTCATAATTAAAATGTGTATCTATAATATATAATAGATACTATAGATAATTATAATATTTATAATCTATAATAATCTATAATAATTGACGCTGACCATTTTACTCATTGAGAGATTTATTCATGAAAGAATAATTATTTCAATTTTATTAGTCATACACACTTTTCCAAATCTGAAAATGCTTTTATGATTTTATGATGCACACTTAATTTAATAACAGTCAGTTATGTCTTGAGGGATTAAGAGACTTTAAGTAATGCTGTCATATAAAGTAAATCCACTTCACATGAAAAAAAATGAATGGCCAATTATAATACTCTTGACAATGAAAAATGTAAAAATATAAAAATAACTGGGAATCATTTAAACAAACAGTTCCATATTTTATTTAACTATTAGAATGATTATGTCATTTTGCACGATTAAGATTACATCAATAGCAAACAACAACGTTTTCCTCAGATATACATCACAATAGGGGACAAAAGATAATTGCAGCTTGCCAGCTTCAAATAGACAATGCAATGCAATCTAAATTTTGAGAGCCATCAAAGAACATCTCTAAGGTGTGTGTGAAAAAAATATGATTCAGCTATAAAGCAGCTCTAGAAGGCTAGTTCAAGTTATATCCACTTAATCATTTCCAGAGACGGCTCTCAAGCACTGTGATCAAAGATTGATTTTAAATGATGGAGAGAGAGAGAAAATAAACGCTAGGTGCAAATGACAAGTTAACAAGCTAACATGCTGTAGTTTGATAAATAATACCAGATAATATCAGAACTATGGTGATAATTAAGTTATATTTTAGAAGTTTAAACAACAGAGAGTGATAGTAAGATTCCAACAGCACTCAGCAGCGTCGCAGACAGGAACCGTACATAAGGAATTGCCACTCTTCATATATTGAAAAATATTTGACAATATATTTACTTGTATATTATAATGTATGCAATTTTATATTCAGTAATGCACTTCATAACATATAGATGTACATGTGTTAAGAGATGGTAATGCGTGTGTATAAATATATTAAATATATATTTACTCATGCAGTATATACACATAGAAATACACAATATATTTCTTAAACGTTATTATTATTTATATTATATTCATAAAGCAGTTTTTATGGTCTTCAAATCTTATTGGCTTATAAGAGTAACCGTTTCACTGTTTGTATCACTGCACTTACAGTATTTCTCACAGCGGGTGTCATGGCAGACACCCAAATTCACTATAATTTTTTAAATAATACTGTTTTTGTGTCACGGAATGTAGTTTTAGGAGGTTTTTTTTTGATGAGAATGTACTTGGTTAGACTCCAAATATGTGGTTTAATAAAGATTACATCTATTAGAAAATTTGCTTCAATATTTTCGGAGATGTGAGCTCCAGGGCTTCAGCGGCTGTTCAGTGCTCATGAACCCACTGAGAGCAGCCTCACCTCAGCCAGATCTGTCTCTGATGTCTCTATAGTGGTTAAACATGAGATGTAAATAGTGTTGGTTAAATCTAACAGGCAGTCTTTGATCTCATTAATGTATTTGTTCCAGAGCAAATCATTTTGGCCGAGGTCAAAATCCTCATCAAGTTATATTTTATGTAACATTAATACCGTATTTCAGAACTCTGCCTTTGTACTTTTGACTAAAGCAACTTTTATGATGGCTGTTGTTGTTTATTAAATATTATCAATCAATAAATACTATTTTTATAAATAATGGTAGAATTTAATAATAGTATTTAGTTTTGAGAAATGATGTGTGTCTTCATGATGGTGATTTTAGTTACATTGTTCAGCCATTAGATAGCGACAAGAGGCTGTTTTTATTAGTGAGTCAGCAGTAAAGACTTTAATATTTAAAGAGACTAAAAGAGGGTTGTAAACAAGGAAGTTATTTTTACTTTCAACTACACCTTGTAAGATGCAGCCAACAAATGCACTGAGCAGCACTGTCATCGGAAATCATCCTTAACAGATTAAAGGATAGTACAACAAAGATATCACTTTCCTCAGCGGACATTCAAACTAATGTTTTATTGTGAATATGAGATCAAGTTGAAAAATGAATGCTGTATCGGATGCAGGTAATCACACTCACTCAGTCCATTTCTCCCTCATAATACTCTACTCCACATAATACACAGCTTTTAACACAGTAATACAATACGCTTTCAATGAAGCAACTCGACGTTCTTTTCGTTATTCGTTCTAAAGTGATGTTTTGGAATTAGTCATTTAATTTCATAGAATTAGGCTTGGGCTCAGCTGTTTAACTGTCAAACTGAGAGTTGAATCTGTGGTGAAAGGAAGTAGTTCTGGACAAAAGTGGGTTTTTAAAGACACTCCATTGTTGCTTTTATGTATTTACACATACATGCCACAGAACTGTTGTATAAACGCAATAACACACTCATAGCAGTGTGATATGGCTGTGTATCACCATGCTGTGATTACCTACAGCCAAATCATAGCTGTGCCAATATACAGCCAAACTGCACTGCTACGAGTGTGATATTGGGGCGTGTTACAAATCTTTTCAGCCTGGCTCACGAATGTTGATTAGGTGACGTGATATTAATAATTATAACTGAATAGCTCTTTGTTTCATTGTCCTCATTCATACAGATCATCATCCCAAAAGGTTAATGTAAATTTTGAAATTTACATTAAATTAAATGTTTTAATCTGTCAAGAAACAGTTCAAAAGAGTGTTACATCAATAGTCTGTCTTCCCTCTTCTAAAACCCAACACTATAATTTACTGCTTAGTATGTCTGGCATTCCAATGCAGAACTTCATCTGCATCTAACAGTCTACTACACTCAAGACAAAGCAGTGTCTCAACCATACAGTGTCAACGGCAAGTTTTTCCCGTTTAAATTGATTCCTGACAATCTCTCATATTTTACACAGGGGCATTGTTAATATAACTCTATCTAACTGATTTCATTAAAAGGCTAAAAATCTGAGCACAGGCTCCAGCATTCTCTTCGTCTCGCATAGCCAAACCTTCAGACTGACGGCATAAGGTCTGGGAACCACCTGCCCAAGAGGCCATATGACTGACAGGTAAAGCAATCAATCATGTTTCCTTTTTATGTCGCGTCTTGTTTAGGGGCATGGAAATGTCCCCACAATAACAGCCAGGTGTGTAAAACTTGGACATATTTTAACGATTCTGTGCCACGAACTTTAAATATTTCACATACTTTTGAAAATCCAGTGTTTAGTTGATCCATATAAGCGCTCATCATCACAGTTGTAAACACGACGGCTTTCTTCTTCCATGACGGGGTTTGGCATCACGGCATCTTTGGAACGTTAAAGAACGCGACGCGCATGTCTCCCGAAAATCCTGTACACTTCATCCAATCAGAGCACGACTGCGAAACTCCTGAAGAGTTTCCATCTAAGTGTGTGTCGTGTGCATCAGACATTCAGCCAATGGTCCATGGACCGTACACATGACAATTAATTGATGAATGGCCTTAATGGCATATATGCAGTACTGGAGGCTTTAATGTAAATGCAGATTTCTAATGTTCACATTAACAATAAAGATTCGAGAAAAGCCAACAAATCTACATATTTGCTGCTTAAATATAATCTCCCAAGAAAAAATTAAAAAACTCTTAATGCTGCCACAGCAAAGGAAACTGTGCTGTGGATGTGGCTAACTTTAATATGAAGGCCCTTCAGGAAAACCAACAATCCTTCTCCAACCACTCAAATCACAGTGATGATGGATCCCACCAATAGGTTGTTTGTGCAGCTGCTGTGACTACCAACTTGCTCAGTATGTGTGTTTAAACTAAACCCAAATGCAGTGCATGCAAAGCATTTCAAGGCAGTCTTTACCAGACATAAAAGTAGGATGCAAATATACTGCAAATACACAGTGACTTTCAGGGGACCAGCGTGATTTTATTTATAGTAACAGCAACTTTATTGTGCATCTGATTTACAGATGAAATGTGCACACTTATTTCAGTGTTGTTGTTAATGTTGTGGTTATTTTAGCAAATAATTTGTGTTGTACATTCAGCTCAACAAGATTAAGATAAAGAACTTGGCTAATGTCAGAGCTACAGAAATTAGTTTTCATATTTACAAATACAGCTTCATATTACATGTATTAATAATACAAATCCCTCCACCCCCACATTTAGTTTTGATGTCCACTGGACAACTGCAATGACCAAGCCATTTGTTGATAAGAAAAAAATCTTGCTTAATGGATATGAATGGATATGTTAAAGTCTCATTTTCTTTTTTGCTGTTGTTCTTTTAAAGCATGTACAAATACAGGTGCAGGGGCGGATCTACCGGGGTGGCACGGGGTGGCAACTGCCACCCTAAGAAAAAGCTGTGCCACCCCACCTGCCACCCCAGAATTATCACAGAATAAAATATAAATGTAAGCAGTGTTTCATGTGCTGCTTTTCAGCCGCGGCGATGACAGCGTAAGGAAAATAATGGCAAAAAACAAGTCTTTCACTAAACTGTGCACGATGGTTGCATGCGCACGCAGCTAGCCCAGTGTAGTCGGCTTCATTAACAAATGACTCTTTTGAACTGGTTCTTTTTGAGTCAAAAACACAAAGCACTAACCCATGCACTAACGAATTGTTTTGACATTTGTTCGTGAATCAGATACTGCTTCTCGGTTTATTCAGAAGTCCTCTGAGAAATCTAATCCCGTCCGGATATGTCTGAGATTCATCCCCCCAGCAGGCACACAACGTCATAAGACGTTGATATTTGGTTAAATTTTGGTTGCGACGTCGGGTGACCAAAATTCAATGTAAATCTAACGTCTAATGTCAATGTTAAATTGATGTCCAGTACTGATTGTCAGCTGACGTTGAGATTTTGTTGTTTTTAGGTTGTGTAACCAAAATCCAACGTTAAGTCAACGTCAAATATTGACGTCAACCCGATTTTCATTTTCAACCAAAATGCAACGTCTGTCTGACATCAACCTGACGTTACATAGACGTCTGGTGCCTGCTGGGAATTGTTTGGTGATCGATTCTCCGACCGCTCGCTCCACTTTTATCATGGATATAGGCCTTTCTGCCATATCGGACGAAACAATAACATGAAATCAGTAAGAAGATGCCGATCACGAAAACTAATAGCAGAGTTAGGTAAGAATCTTGTATTGCAGTTTTCTCGATTGTTAACATATATAACTGATTTTAGTTGGCCCATTTTCCCAAACCATTAATTCAGTTCTCAAAACAAAGACACATTTCTCAAAAAGTTTAACAATGAGTAAGTTAAACATTAGGTAGAAAAACTGATGACACCAATCAGAATCTCTGCATCCTAACAACAGAGAGGAGAGAGCTGAGCGAATAATATACATGGGTTTTATACTTACACATTCAGTATAATTACAGTACCAGCATGGGCGGCGCTAGGGAGGGGCTAGCAGGTGCTCCAGCACCCCCAAGAAAAACCAAAGCACCCCCATAGCACCCCCATAAAAAATGAAATAAAATATTTTTCTAGTCAACTAGTCGCACGTTTATATTAAATTGATTAGTATAATAACCTACTAAACCATCCTTTAATATAAGCATTGAGGCGTATTATTCCGCGCTCAAACACACGCATAAAGCTTGCCGCAAATCACTGGCTAAAGTAATGATTATGAATGCATCGGGGAAAAAGAAGACATTTTAATTATTTATTAATAAACTAGTGCTTTCTCAGGCTCGCCATCTCCACAGTGGACGTGCCTTTAATAGAGAAATGCACCTATACGGACTACATAATCAGAGAAGATTTGTTTTTCTTTTATTTTAATTGGTTTTCAAGCTTTCTACAGATTTATTTCTTATGTTTGTGAGCTGGTTCATTGTTGTGACGCGCTCCGTTCACGGAGACTGAATGAGACGACAGAAAGCACATCCAAAAATGACGGGAATATAAACTCTTTCCGCAGGAAAAAATAAATAAATAAAAATAATTGCGTGTGCGCCCCCATGCAGTAGGCTAAGCGCGATAATACTCCCACATTCTTCATAAACATTTGAAATGCGCCTATATAGCGATTTTATTATTTATATAATAATAATAACAACCTGTTTTGGTCATATTTACTATTAATTGCCCAGCTCCCCCTGTCATTGATCTAGCCCCCCCTCAGCACCTGAGTTCAACATTCTCTGGCGCCGCCCCTGAGTACCAGTATTAGATGATGGAAATTTCACCATTCTATATTTACAGTAAACTGTAGCACATGTTGTACATCTTTTTCAAATTTTATTTGTAACCATTTTTTATGTGTACTGCATGCTTCAGAACTGAGAAATGCCTAGAGATATAGTCTTGTGTCAGGAGACCAGGAAACTGCTATAGTACAGTATACTATAATGAAATTTGACCAAATGTGCAGAGTTTTTTTTTTTACTGTACTGTATTGTGGTGCATACCAAGTTCATATACAATTCTTTGGTATTTGCACTTTTCTAGTGTTTTTCCATCTACTGCAAGATTACTTTACTGTAGTAAAATGAAAATTATCTGTTCCCAAAAGTTCCTTGCTGAATTATTATTATCTGTAATTTAATTATGTTGTGTACTGTAATAGACATTGAGCTGCAAAAATAATTCCTGAATCCTAATAAGAGTTTTTTGTGAAGTGTTATTGATCTCATGAGTGTTCACCGGGCAGGAGAGTCATCTGTGTATCTGAATTGTGTGTAAGCATTTAAGAAAACCTGTAATAACTAGATTGAAAAGTTTGAAAGACAAATTTATGCTGGCTTGTCTTAAAATCTTGTTTAAGAAACATAAATAATTTGGTCAGTTAGATGTTCTAGATGTTTGCTAAAGTGCTGCTAGGATATTCTGGGTGGTTGCTAGGCTCTTGCTATGCAGTTGCTGGGGTATTGCTAGTTGGTTGCTAGGATATTCTGGGTGGTTGCTAGGCTCTTGCTATGCAGTTGCTGGGGTGTTGCTAGACTATTGATAGTGTGTTCTGGGTGATTACAGACATTCCCACCTCTGATAATAACAGAGAATCAAACATTGTTTTCAAAACTGATCCAGTTTCAATGCTTCGATATTATTGTATTTCTTTCTAATGTTAGGAAATTCAAAAGTGTTACTCTTAAACTTGCTCTTAAACTTGCACTAAAACATGATTTATACCATCTAAGTAGCCTTTGTAATATTAATAGAACCGCATGTCTTATTTAATGATACAAGTTAAGAAACATTTATAACCTGTTGAAGTTTTTTTTATATTGTGTATTGACTTGGTGCCATGATGGATATTGAAATGTTGTTATTTATTTTTCATTTTAAACAGTATTATTTAATGGTAATGCAATACTTGTGAACACAACTGTGCATGTCAGACAATAAATCCCCAAAAACTATGCATGGGGGCTTGCTTTGGTGTTGCCACCCCTCATAGACCCCATGCCACCCCTTTGCTACCCTAAAAATTATTTTCTAGATCCTCCCCTGTACAGGTGACTTTTAAAATACATATCTGGATGCCATGAAATGTTATTAATGTATTATTGCATTTAATGTTTATCTTTATCAGTGCTTATGATTAACCTGTCAAACTGGTCTGAACTTCAGCAGAAAAAAAAAACATTTATATATATATATATATATTCCTAAATAGATCGTAGGCTAGTTCTGAAATAAGAAATCAATCAAATAATTCTATAGGAAACAGCATCATCATGCATGCTTCAATTTCTTTCAGTAGCATGCACTCATATTTGATGGTGAAATGACATTCGCGTAATTAAGTATAAGCCTGACGTCTAACATTTAAATAGCTCGCATTGAAGAAGAATTCATACCGTACTTTTTATCACAGGTGTAAGACAAAAGAAAAAAGCAAGTACTGTACAATGGAAAACAGGTGAGCGCGAACCGGTTACTATCACATCAATTCACTTACATGATATTGTGGGAGAGCGAGAAAACATATCCCCCTCTTCTGTAAAGGTTAACCCGTCGTTTTTCCGTCATGAATAAATTAAGAATGGCGTTAAAGGTCAATAAAAACGACGGCGCATCTGCAGCGCGGTGAGGCGCGTTCTCATGTGCTCAGTCATCCGCGGACCTGTAGATACAGCGGGAGCTCAGACTGCGTTCACGCGGAGCCCCTCCTTCAGCACACTGGAACCACACTTAACACCGTAGTCATCTAAGCCTGAGTATGGCAAGCCGTTTTGACTTTTATTCGTTCTCAGGATATGAATTCTTGATATCAACAATTCAGTTTTTACTACTTAAAATGTTAATTCTTGATATCAACAATGACGTCATCACTCGCAGATATCAGCAATTAAATCGATCAGCAATTGATATCAGCAATTAAATTTCTACTAGTAAAAAATATTATTCTTGATATCAAGAATTTATATCATGGTAATGGCAATAGGCAAGCCGTTTTGACTTTTATTAATTCGCAGGATATGAATTCTTGATATCAACAATTAAATTTTCACTAGTTTAAAATGCTAATTTTTGATATCAGGAATTAGATTTCTACTGGTAAAAATAGTATTTTTTGATATCAACAATGACATTTTCACTAGTTAAAATGCTGATTCTTGATATCAGGAAATTAAATTTCAACTAGTAAAAATTATAATTCTTGATATCTGTAATTGTATTTTCACTAGTTAAATGTCACCATAGGCTGCCATTCAAATTTAATTGTTGATATCAAGAATTGATTTCTTACTAGTTGAAATTCCAATTTCATATATCAGAAATACAATCCTTACTAGTAAAAACCTTTATTTTTGATATTAGTAATCACATGGTTACTAGTACAGACATCTATTCTTGATATCAACTATTTAATTGCCACTAGTGACAATGTTCATTTCTGTTATCCTTACTAGTAAGAAAGCTATCAGATATCAGAAATTATATTGATATCAGAAATGCATTTTCATATATCAGAAATAACAAATGTAACATGTTGAAATACATTTACTGATATCAAGAATTAACATTTCAACTAGTAACAACTAAATTCTTGATATCAACAATTCACATTTTTACTAGTAACAAAATAATTATTGATATCAACAAAGGCAGTTGATATCTGAAATTGCCCTTGCAACTAGTGAAAATAGAATTACTGATATCTTAAATAATATTTTAACTAGTAAAAATACTTTTACAGATATCTAGAAATGCCATGTTTACTAGTGAGAATAGCTATGTGTCACGGTGCACACACGAGGGAGGAACAGGAACATGCAGACGAGGACATAAACTCAAATAATAATATTTAATGGACAAGGCATGGACAAGGCATGGACAAGGCATGGACAAGGCATGGACAAGGCATGGACAAGGCATGGACAGGATACACCGGGGAAGTAACAAGTAGACCAGACAAAATCAAACTCAAAAGACAGGACTAATATACACAGGGTAATTAACACATAATCACATACACACAGCTGGACACAAATTAACTAATAACGACATGAAACAAGGACAGGAAACAAACCAAATATGGACACAAGAGGTGGGAACACATGACACACACATGACAGAGGACTGACACTATGGTAATGAGTTCATGAATATTAATGAGGTCTGGTTTTCCCATAATCCTCTTTGTAGCATCAGTATATAGGCCAAAGATGGCGGTAGAACAACCATGAGCAGAAACGGCTCCTCCTTTATTTATTCGTTTTGTCAATGAAACATAAAAATTATATTTTGGCTGGATTTTTATATATATATATATATTTTTTTTTTTTTGTTAATTGTTTAAAAAAAGTAGTTTCATCCTATTTCTTTTTATATGCCACCAAGTTCTTCGGATAATTAAAGGAAAAATTAACAAGGCATCATTTAAAATAACTTAATGTCATTTTTTCATGTTTATTTTTGGTTTCATTACACTTTCTTCTAATATATCAAATAAAAAATACAACCAAAATGAAAAATAAAACAGATAATAATGCGTTTTGCTGGATTTTTTTTTTTTAGCTATCATTGTATTTACATGAATGAGTCGTCATATTGCCTACCCAAATTTGTGCCGGCGTTTCTCTTTGTTTAAAGGTGGGTGCGGTATTTTAAATATTTTTTTACTGTAAATTTTGATGTATTAGGCTATTACACCGACACGTTCGATGAGCCGATATATTTGCACTCTCTGCCCAGTTCGGCTCGGATTTTCTTGACCATTGGGAGCAAACGTGATACACACTGTAATGTCCTAATACTTGCATTGTTTTTATATAACATGTTGTCCAGTTCTTGAAGTAGCCTATCGGTTTAATGATAAAGTTTATTGAACCTCTTTCTCATGTCTGTCTCAGCCATTTCAGTGACTAAGTTTACATGGACATCAGTAATCTAATTATTTACCTTATTCTGAATAAGACAATACTATGATTAAGGTGTTTACATGAGTCGCTTTTAGAATAATCCTTTCATGTTCCCGTTTTACATGTTATAGCACATAGATCGATTAATGGCATGCGTCATTACGTCACCATGCGACGCCATCTGACGTCCAACCCAGAATTTCATGTATCAACATATAGTTCGTCTTCGTGATGATGCCTTATACAGTTTTGGATGTTTCATTTTTAATTTTATGAAAGCTTCAAGTCATGGGCGTCGGAAGCAAAATAAATATGGGTGGGTCCTCCCCCAGAAAAAAAATTACAGACTTACACCGCCCACCAATGTGTGATTGGGCGAGTCAACATTACAAAAGACGATTATTGATCGTCAGCTCTAGTGGCGCAGATGGTAAAGCGTGTGTCATACTAGTTTTGACACGATCGACTCGAAATTTCAAATCACACACAAGGAAATAATCTAAAAGTTGAAAATAAAGTATCGGGTAGGGTTAGGGTAGGTGTAGGGAGGGCTTTCCCAATCAGCAAATTTCCTTTGGCACGGATCTGGCCCAAATCAACAGATACAGTGTGGCCCAGATTAGTTCCCCAGATAGCAGACCAACACTGAATCAACATTCAATCAATGTTGATGCATCAATCAAATTATCATTGAATCAATGTTGATGCATCAATCAAATTATCATTGAATCAATGTTGATGCATCAATCAAATTATCATTGAATCAATGTTGATGCATCAATCAAATTATCATTGAATCAATGTTGATGCATCAATCAAATTATCACTGAATCAATGTTGAAGTTTAACATCGATTTTTCGTCAGGTTTGCACCCTGAAATAACGTTAATTCAATGATGAAAAATCGATCAAGATGGTCATAAAATCAACATTTCTTCAACTTACAGTTTTTCTCGATTGCTTAAACACATTTCTTGAAACTATGCCTCGTATTCTCAAAACAGTAAACACGAATCCATAACTTCTAACTCAATTCCCCAAACTTCCTTTATTCAGGTCAAAATGAAGCTCTCCACTCAAAACAACTCAATCTTGCTGAAAAAAACAAACTTTGCTCTCAGACATGACACACAGACAGTCAAAAACACACACACTACAACACAGTTTTACACACTGATGTCTTCAAAACTAGTCACCTTTTTTCAAAACTCTACACACAATCAATGCACACACAAAATCAAAGCCTCACATCTCCTTCAATACTACAAAAACCGGTAATAAGCAAACACTTCTTTCATAATAATAAATGTGGTACTCCCCAAGCTCTTTGGTCTTTCATGTTTTATTTCTCAATTTAATGTACTGTAGAGTACAGTACAATACAGCATACAACAAAACCAAACAACAACAAAAATAATTATCCTCTTCTTCCTCTTCCTCCTCTTGCTCTCTTCTGCCCCAGCATCCCGTCTTTGGTCTGGAACAGGCTGGTGAAGAAGTGTAGCAGAAAACCTCTTCAACTTATGGTTTTGGAGATTTGGTGTGTAGTCACAGGCTCTATAGGCCCTGCTATATATATATATATATATTATATACTGCCTTGAATATTTGGGAGACTATGAAAAGAGATTTGATTATGTTTGAGTTTTGAGCGGGAGTAAAATCCTCTCGCATGCCTGATGTCCTTGTGTCATTGTACACAAACAAGATAGCAAAATGCTTAGTTATATTGTCAATATAATAGTGCTCTCTGTTACAGTATTATTACCTGATGTAAACTATGGCAACAGTTTGGATGACAGTTACTGTACTGAAATGCAGAAGGCTGCACTTCTTATGTATGCCATATATCCATTTCAAAAGTATATATGTACACATTACTGTATATGGGATATTGATTGAAAAAGACTGGATATGATTCACAGTTACACTTTTACTAGTGGTCTGACCAAAAAACAAAACAAACAAAAAAATACAATAAAAAAAAAAAACATTGTGAAAAGAAAAATAAATGTGTGCACAAAGGCGAAAATAAAAATGAGAAAGTCCACTGTCAGAATTTGTAACTCTTGTGTTGTCCTCTATCTATATATGATTTCTAATTGAAGGTTCATGAGATGCACCTTTGAGCTATTTCAGATAACTGGTTTGTCATTGGTTGATCTTCTATTCATTATAGTCAAAGTCAAGATTCACTTGAACAATTCATGCCAAATTTATTAAAAGTCTAATAGAAATGTGTAGAAAAAAGCTTGACAGTTTATGACAACTAGATCAACCTTTTTGCATTTACTGTATTGACTTAATACGATGAACTAATGACTAGATATTTTGAGGGGTAAGACTATAGCACAGAGAACTATATAATACATTTTGAGCAACATGACAATAGCAACTGATAATGTAGGAAAACACAGACAAATGTCAGGTGCATGAATGTATCAAAGCAATCGCAACTTGTTCAAAAGAATGATAAACTTTTATGATAGTGACTAGATGATGTGGAGGTTGAACAAGTTGAGAATTTAATTTCTGATCTGAGAAATGCACCAAAGCTACTGAGAAAAAATCTGACGTTGGCCCTTTATCCATCAAAGGTTCTGATTGGTGTGTGATACATTTTGACTCCTAGTGTTTCCACTTAGGTAATTGTGTGCTAATTGAGCTCAAACTGTGCAGACTTGAGTGAACAATATTGAATGCTGGTGCTTTCTAAATGAGCACATGGTGTAAGCACTGAGAAATGTAAGGATTTGTGTGTAGAGTTTTACAGTAACAGTTCACCAAATCTGACTCATGTGTCAAAGCAGGGGAATAGTGTTTATAGTTCAGCAAAATGGGTGTGCTTTTTGAAAAATGGCGTTATGGTTTTGAAATTTTAGTTCAAAAGCCTGGTTATAGTGTTTTAGCAATCGAGAAACACTGTAAATTAAATCACTTATTTAACATTGAATCAACATAGAAACATTATCAAATCAATCCTGCTTCTTACTCCTTTCAATCAGAGAACATGCAGGACTGCAATTAATATGGTTTTGAATCAAAAAGTCACTCAAAGTAAACAACATCCATCAGTTTACATGCAAAAAAATATTTTTTGCCCCCACACTATTTGAACAGGAAAATAACATTACATTCAAGTTAAACAAGTGATTCTTTAAAAAAAAATAACATTAAAAAAAAAACTTGGTGGTGAGTTCAAAACATATAGGTACGGATTCACAGACAGGGCTTAGCTTAAGCCAGAACTAGCCCTTAAATTAGGATACTAAACAAAGTGATGATAGTGAAGGGATAGAAGAATTTAAAGCTGCAGTAGGTAAAGAATTGGATGGTGTGGGTCTACCTGACACTAATGTTATGGCTTTTCAAGACCCTAGAATAGCAGTGAGGTTAAGAGAGTTGGATCTGGAAATAAAGAAGCAGGAGTGTGAAGCTCAAATGATTAAGTTGAGAACTGTTGAAGCGGAGGCTGATAGGGATATTACATTGCAAAAACTAGCTTTAGAAGCTCAGCGAGTGGTGGCACAACCAGTCCCTTTACCACGTACCAAAATCCAATCAATTTCTTCTCCGATATCGACAGTAGCTAGTCCTTTGGCTGGAGGACATGGCCATGCATCTTCTGATGTTTCATTTGACCCCAGTAGATATATTAAACTTGTACCGCCGTTCAGAGAAGCAGAGGTGGATTCTTACTTTGTTGCGTTTGAGCGAGTCGCAGGAAAGTTAGGGTGGCCAAAAGATATGTGGGCCCTATTGTTACAATGTAGTCTCACAGGAAAGGCACAAGAAGTCTGTTCTGCTCTGCCAATTGAATCTTCTCTTGACTATGACACAATTAAAGCAGCAGTTTTACGGGTGTATGAGCTTGTTCCTGAGGCATACCGGCAAAAAATTTCGGCGATATGAGAAAGCAGCCAGACAATCATATGTCGAGTTTGCAAGGGAGAAAAGAATCCTCTTTGACAAGTGGTGTTTTTCTAGCAAGATAACGACCCTGGAACAATTACAGGAATTAATCTTGCTAGAAGACTTTAAGAATTGTGTACCAGAGAATTTGGTTGTTCATTTGAACGAACAAAAAGTCGCTTGCTTGTCTAACGCCGCTGTTTTGGCTGACGAGTTTGTTTTGACACATCGTACAGTTTTTCCCGCAGCGCGACAGTTAAAATTTCCGAGTTCAAGCGATTCGCCAAATATGATGCCTCGTGTAATACGCCCTGTTAGGGTAGAAAACTTTTCTAAGACTACTCGTAAAATTAAACCTGTGAATAATGAGAGAAGAGGCTGTTTTTATTGTCTGAGCCCTGAACATCTGATTGCAGACTGTCAATTGTGGAAGCAGAAGAATTCGAAAACTAAGAGTGTAGCACTTGCTCAGTCCCTACCAAAATTAAGCACAGCTGATGTAGAAAGTTACCAGCCGTTTCTTTATAGGGCATGGTTTCTATATTCCCTGATGCTGAGTATAAGCCAGTGGTCATGCTGCGAGACACAGGGTCTGTGCAATCCTTTATTCTTGAGCATAGTTTACCACTTTCTGCTGATACCTACACTGGTTTTGATGTATTAATTCGAGGTATTGAGATGAGCTGTATTAATGTGCCTCTGCATATGGTTCATTTGAAGTCAGATCTTGTCAGTGGAGCTGTTAAGCTGGGTGTCCGTAAACAATTACCTGTGGAAGGTATAGACTTAATCATAGGGAATGATTTAGCAGGTGGCGAAGTTTTCCCTACCCCAATTGTAACGCATATCCCTGTTGTAAAAGAGCTGACTAACCTTGCTACTTTGTATCCTTCAGCTTTTCCTGCATGTGCAGTGACTCGAGCCCAGGCACAAAAATTCAAGGAAGTGGTGGATCTATCTGACTCTTTTCTAGTTCCTGAATCTGCCCCATTGGAGTGCATGCTGTCCGTAGAGCCTGAGCTTGAGTTTGATTGCAGTTCAGAGTCAAAAACCCCCTTAAAAGTGAGCAGAGAACACTTGGCAGCGGCACAAAGAGAAGACCCGACGTTAGTGAAGTGTGTTAAAGCTGCAGATCTTGGGCAAGCACCTAAATCAGGGGTGATGTATTTCTGGGATGATGGACTGCTGATGCGCAGATGGAAACCGGACATTGACGATGAGAATTGTCAGGAGATACAGCAGATAGTTTTGCCTGTTGGCTATCGCACGCATGTGTTAAAACTGGCTCATGAACACGTAATGTCGGGTCATCTGGGTGTGACAAAGACATTCTATCGAATTTCCAAATACTTCTACTGGCCTGGTATAAAATCAGCTGTGTCTGCTTTTTGTAAAGTTTGTGAAGTTTGTCAACTCACAGGAAAGCCGAACCAGAGAGTTCCTGTTGCTCCACTTAATCCAATACCTGTCATGAGTGAGCCATTTGAGCGACTGGTCATTGATTGTGTTGGCCCGTTGCCGAAGACCAAAGCAGGACATCAATATTTAATAACTATTATGTGTACTGCAACACGCTTTCCTGAAGCAATTCCGTTACGTAATCTGAAAGCCAAAGCAGTTGTAAAAGAACTGATTAAGTTCTGCTCTACTTTTGGCTTGCCAAAGATAATTCAGACAGACCGTGGCACAAATTTTACGTCAAGAATGTTTGACCAAATTTTGAAGGAGCTTGGGATAAATCACCAGCTATCCAGAGTCGCAGGGGGTGATTGAGAGGTTCCATCAGACTCTGAAAACGATGCTGCGATGTTACTGTGTTGAGACGGGAAAAGATTGGGATGAGGGCCTTCCCTTTCTTTTGTTTGCCGTAAGAGAGACAGTGCAAGAGTCTCTGGGATTTAGTCCAGCAGAGCTTGTCTTCGGTCATGTTGTGCGAGGACCATTAAAATTGTTGAGTGAACAACTGCTGGCTGAACATCCGACCACTATGACTATCCCTGATTATATTCAGTCTCTCCGTCAGAGACTGCAACGTGCTCGTGAAGTGGCAGCACAACACCTTGTAACAGCACAGGGCAAGATGAAAGCACGCTATGACAAGAAGGCTGTTGTCAGGTCTTTTCAGCCTGGCGATTCTGTTCTGGCTTTGTTACCCACTCCTGGTTCTGTGTTCCAGGCAAAGTTTACTGGTCCCTACATCGTTAAAAAGAAAGTGAGTAACACAAATTACATCATTGACACACCTGACCGTAGGCGTAAAAGCCGTGTGTGCCACATCAATATGCTGAAAAAGTATGTGACTACACGGTGTAAAAGTGAAACAGAGTGTGACAAAGTTACAAATGAAGGAGAGTGTGAGATGGGGAGTGTGTTAACTTCTACTGTTGCTATGGTTACCAGCTATACCATGGAAGAAGATGGACTGCGTAACAGAGAAGTTCAAGTTTCCTCTACACGATTACAGAATTCTGTTATTCTAAGCAATTTGAGGAATTTCCTTGATCATCTTGCTGAAAGTCAAGTTAAAGAACTGACTGAATTTCCTAATCTGTTTTCAGATGTGCCTGGAAAAACGACAATTTGTTCCCACGACATTGAGGTTGGAGATGCATCCCCAATTAAACGGCATCCCTATCGAGTTAATCCACAAAAGCGTGACATAATGAAGGCTGAAGTGGAGTATATGCTGAAGTATGGATTTGCTGTGCCAAGTCAAAGTCCCTGGAGTTCGCCCTGCTTACTGGTACCAAAACCTGATTCCACTTATCGTTTCTGCACTGACTATCGTAAAGTTAATAATATAACTAAGGCTGATTCCTTCCCGCTTCCTAGGATGGAAGATTGTGTGGATAGGGTGGGTAACGCTAAGTATGTAACGAAGCTAGATCTTCTGAAAGGATACTGGCAGGTGCCTCTGACTCCGCGTGCATCAGAAATATCAGCTTTTGTCACTCCAGATAGGTTGCTGCAATATTCTGTCTTGGCTTTTGGGATGCGGAATGCTCCCGCCACATTCCAGCGTTTGATGAATACCGTGTTGGCAGATGTGGAGAATTGTGAGGTATACTTGGATGACGTGGTTATCCATTCACTTACCTGGACAGAACATATATCCAGCCTCAAGAAGGTACTTCAGCATTTGGCTGATGCCTCATTGACCTTGAACCTTGCCAAGTGCGAGTTCGCGAAGGGAAAGATCACCTATCTGGGTAAGCAAGTTGGCCAGGGGATGGTCAAACCTGTTGAAGCCAAGATAACAGCTATCCTTGAGTACCCTGTTCCCTTTAATAAACGTGAGCTGCGAAGGTTCTTAGGAATGTGTGGATACTACCGTGCTTTCTGCCCAAACTTTTCCTCCGTTGTGTCACCACTAACTGATTTGTTAAGCACCGCAAAAAGATTTTATCTGGACACCCAGTTGTGAACATGCTTTTAATGCTGCGAAAGATTTACTCTGTAGTACACCCATACTCAAAGCCCCTCAATTTGATGCCCCATTCAAATTGCAAATTGATGCCTCAGCCACAGGAGCGGGTGCGGTCCTGCTGCAGGAGGATCGATTCAGTGTAGAGCATCCCGTCTCTTATTTCTCTAAAAAGTTCTCAAAGTGTCAGCAGAACTACAGTGTTATTGAGAAGGAGGCATTGGCAATGTTGATGGCACTACAACACTTTGAGGTATACATAGGTGGTAGTGTGGCCCCTATAATTGTGTACACAGACCATAATCCGCTAATTTTTCTTGAACGCATGTCCAACTCAAATCAACGACTTATGCGGTGGTCTCTTGCTATTCAAGAATTTAATCTTGACATCCGCTACAAAAGAGGCTCAGAAAATGTCGTTGCTGATGCGTTGTCCAGATCTTAAATTTCTAAGTAGTTGGTTATGATAATATGTGAGTGTTAGTGAATCAGTGATTGTTTATCATAAACAACATTTGTTGTTTATGATTTTGATGGTGGGGGGTGTTACGTCCCATGACGTAATTGTTGTGTATGTTGGGAGATGGTCACATGTTTTTCTCTCCTCCCTCTTTCTCTCTTTTTCTCTCTCTCTCTCTGCCAAGCAGCGATCTAAATCATCCGTAGCTGATTGCAATTAGCGGCAGCGTGGTTTCCCTGTTGCACAGTGAGCAACAGATATAAGGGAGCAGAGAGACACAGCTCAGGAGGAGTCCCTTATCCGCTATCCCAGAGACGTTGTTGTTTTATTTGCTCTTGAGTAAATTTGTGACATGTAAACCTAAAGTGTGGTTACAACGACTGTTGTGAATCTGTGTGAGTCTAGTTCTGTGAAACCGTGTAGGGAGTTGGGTGCCAATTTATTTGGGTTTATTCCCTTCTAAACTTTTCACCTGTTTTTCTTTAGTTAGGGAGAGAGGTAAGATTATTGTCTTTTATTTTGTTTTCTTTTGCCAGGGAAGTTATTTTGTTATAACCTTTAGAAAGACTGTTTCGTTTGTTATTTTGGCATTTGCTCTCTCCTGACGCCTTGGTTATTTAAGTTGATTAACTGTCCTGATATTGTATCTTTTCAATATATCTTCTTTTGGTTTATGTTAAGCCCTTAAATAAACAATTAAGTATATTTCTGGCATTTGGTATTACTTTGTATTATGGTGTTAAATAGAGGGTTTTGTGTGAACCTTTATTGGAAGTGTTAATGGTGAAAGGGGTAAGAGCTGGGATAGAGGAAAAGGAGATTTCTCAACGTTCACTTATTTATTTGGTTACATCTTTTAACTTTGTTACTTCCGCTCTGAAACCCCTAGACTATAGAGGGGAACGTAACAATACTTAAACAGCTTTTATAAAAATGCAATAAATAAATAAAACATTACTGGTGTGCATCTTGAGACAGGCAATGGCAATGACATTAAGATCTGTCAGAGCAAGTTATTTTCAGTTAAGACAGCTCAAACATGCATTTTAGTCTGGGACTAGCCTTGTGAAACAGAGCTTAAAATACAATTTACATACAGAATATGATAAAATGAATGACAAAGTGACTTAATTACATGGAACAGTTAATTCTGAATTTATAACGCAATTGCCAGGAGAAGAGCCTGTAAAACTGACAACATATAGTCTAACAAATGCAAACTGCATCTGCAAAATAGAAGTAAATGCAAATGAAAACTCACCATCAAAGGCAGAAACACTAAAGTACTACAGACTGAAACATTACCAGTTTGCTGTTTAGGACTTGAAGCTTTTCACGGATTGAAGCTACTTTTCTGATTCAAAAAAGATGTCTTTACTCCTCATTAAACGGATAGTCTGATGAACCTTTTTCTCAACTTTCCCTTGTTGTTGTTGCTAGGCATCTAAAGTATAAAAACAAACAGGATGTTAAAACTGCACAATGTTGTAAAACATTTGATTAATAGCAGTGTAAAACTGAAAGAAGGTGGGTCCTAAGTATTTGGAAATGTGACTTAAAGGGATACTCCACCCCAAAATGGAAATTTTGTCATTTTTCACTTACCCCCATGTCGTTCCGGACCCATAAAAGCTTCGTTAGTCTTCAGAACACAATTTAAGATATTTTGGATGAAAACCGGGAGGCTTGTGACTGTCCCATTGACTGCCAAGTAAATTGCACTGTGAAGGTCCATAAAAGTATGAAAAGCATCACCAGAATACTCCATCTGCCATCAGTGGTGAAATTCTGATGGAATTTCAACATTGAATCAATGTCACCTTGCTATCACCCAAAACTGGTCCATATCTTTTTAGCCAGAACTGAGTCAAAATAGTGCCATAACCCAACCCAGAGTGAGCCAATTAATAAAAACAGACGTGGCTGATATATGGACCTTATATGGTATTCTTATATGGCTGAGTTCTGGTGACTCTGGCTGACGGCCCTTATGTGGCCCAAATGTTGCTGATACACCAAAAGCCATTATTCAACCATATTTACACCACACCTATCTTTTTAATTTAAAATACCCATTACACAGTAAATCTTAAACACATCTTAAACACAAAAATGGATTCACACTCATTTTAAAAAAATGTTTATAGTATTTTAATAACAGAATTACAATACAAAACATAACATAACAGAAGTGTGCTATTTTGTAAATGTCAGATGAGTGAATAAATGTGCAAAAATTGATACTTTTAGTAAGTCTCGCCAGTCTTTCTCACTCATAGTAAAGAGAAGAGAAAAAAGAACATTAGTATATCATAATTAGTATCATACATTAGGTATTATTTGAAGACAAGCACATAAATGACTGTAAATCAGCACTGCACACATTATTTTCTACCACCCAAGACATGAGTGCTACTGTGAGGCCCTTTTAAAAATTTTATTTTCTAAATTAAAAATGTTAGCTACTTTAATAACAGGCTATTTTTAGACATAATAATAATAATAATATACATAATATTAATGAAAACATTAGGGGTGTAATCAGGGTTTGAAATTAACACCCGCCAACCCGCCAAATGCGGGTAAATATCAGCTGTGGCGGGTAACGCTGTCAAATCACTAGCCAATTTGGTGGGTTACTTTTCGTAAGTTATGTTCACTCATTCATTTCTTGGGGAAGTTCATGCAAACCAAATCTGTGCAGGTTTAGCGCAAACACTGAACTCGTGAGACATCATGACATTATCGAGTATACTGCAAAAACCAAACCAAACACACCTACAGAGTGAACGCATACACAGCTATGTGATGAAGTCTGGTTAGACTGACGTTTTTTCTTAATAAATCAGCATGGTTACGTGATACTGATTTTATACAACAGTTCAATAAACAATAAGTTAATATGAACAGACTTACGTTTTAGACACCATATTGCCTGTTTTTGCTCTATTTCGACTACAAAAATAACTCCAAACACAGCCACAGCACTGTTTTGTGTCTCTGAGCAACACGACGCTATGTTTCGTTCCTGAATGAATCAACCGTTTAAATGATTCGGTTCAATCGCAGTGACTCACTTATTAACAGTGACTTGATGCCACCTACTGGCGGGTTTGGTTTCACATTTAAAATCCCTTTTCATTTTTAAAATACTGTTAAATGTTTAAAATAAATTAGGCTTTCCTGTAGCTCAACTGGTAGAGCATGGCGCTAGCAACACCAAGATCATGGGTTCGATTCCCAGGGAAAGCAAGAGCTGATCAAATGTAAAACTGTAACTTGAATGCAATGTAAGTCGCTTTGGATAAAAGCGTCTGCTAAATGCATATATGTAAAATAATTTCAAATATCAGTAATCAACATTTCATGTTTAAAATATCAAAACATTATTTATGCATCTGTAACTGCAGGTTAAAGCATTCCATGTACCGCTAAGCTGCATTAAACTGTGTAAATACATCTAAATGCCACTTCATATGCAACTTCTGCAAAGATTAATTTTGTTGATACTGATTTCATTTGTTTAGTAACAGCCTAAATGTCTTATTATTATAATTGACTGATTAAATGTAAGAATTTGACTTGAGATGATGGACGTGTATCTAAAGTGCACTTAAAAAAAAAGGCTTTATAAAGGTAAAAAAGCCCATAAAATCAATTTAAACTTATTGGAAAATATTAATTTCTATCACTGCTGTGAACTGACCACACAGAATATGAAGATTATCAAAAACTTTAGGAGTCAGCTGTCCTTAAGATATCAGCACAATAACACACTCAGCAAAATATCGTTTAGCTAATTATCTTTATCAATAAAATCCCAGAAAATATTGTGATATTATTTTTTGTCAATATCGCACACCTGTAGTACTGACACAAAATGATTTGAAACAGTTGCTTTGTCACATCCAGTTTAGACAGCCTCAAGCTTTTGTTTGTTTGTTTGTTTTTGGCTAGTAGAAGTTATGAATGGCCGGTAACTTAAAAATTTAGTAGCCAAATTGGCTGGTGAGTGAAAAAGTTAATTTAAATCCCTGTCGCCTCTGGCTTGCTCAGTTGGGGATACTTAATTTCTAGCGATTATCGTCAATTTGATTTCACAGATACTATTTAAACTATACTGAAGCTAGACAATGACATCTCCGAATTCAATAATGAAATGCCCTTAACTGAAAATTGAGTGTTTAATCTTATTATTATACATTACTGACACTCTATCCTCCAACTTGATACTGTTAAGTGCTTTGACACAATCTGTATTGTTAAAAGCGCTATATAAATAAAGCTGACTATGACTATGACTACATAATACAGAATAAACAGTTTATACATAGAAAAAAACTTACATTTTAAATGTAATATTTGTAAACTATCTGACCTAAATTGTGTTCTAATTGGTTCATTGTATTCTAAACTTAATTGGCAATCAACTGTTGAAGCTATTAAGGTGTGATGACCCAAACATCTGTTAAAAACCTGTTTAAACCAGTAACCAGGCATCACAGCTGGCAAAGGGGCATGTCTGACTTTGACATGTATATATTGACATTATTATGTAATCAAAAAGAAAAGTATTATTGCTGGTCTTCAATGATAATGTTAAGTTACTTTAATGTATTTGCACCAAAAAATTATAAGGATTTATGCTGATATCGTCCAAAACCCCACTTTTCTAGGGCGTTTCCAAAATTTTGGAGGGCAGTGTATATATATATATATATATATATATATATAGGCCTATAATTATAATTTAATACTTACAATGAACAGAGAAGTGGTCTGCAGCCTGTGAAATCGCACTTCTCCTGCTTGGGCTGTGCAATTGACAGCATCCAATGGTGTTGAGCATTGTGAAATTGACAGCACTTTAATCCAATGGCATCATATTCGGGAACTGATTGGCAGCGAACCAGACAGTGAGTAGGTCTAGGTGTGTTCTACTTTAAGCGATTAGTGTATGACATCAGCGGCAGCGCGTGAGATTTTAAATGCACCCGAACTGCTCCCGCACCATAGATGTTATACTCTGATCAGTCTGCACTGTTGGGGGGGCACAAGGGGAGGCCAAGCATATTTTGAGGGGGGCCAGTGCCACCCCGTGCCCCCCCCCCCCCTCTAGACACGCCCCTGCTGCCACATTTCTGATATTGACATTTCATGTTTTTATCCAAGGCAATTAAATGGCACTAACATAGTTTAGCAGGTTCTCATGTCATTAGCTTGAGGAAATGCATTTATTGAAATAAAATTTAAGTCCCAAGTCCTAGACATTTATATCTTTGATTTAATGATAGCTATCATTTTCATCCATATAATGCAAACAGAAAGTTTACCGTATCAATAAAACTAAACATAAATTCAACATGATTAACTTCTTGCTTCTCATTGTTTTATTTTAAAGTTAATAATATTTAGTAATATCATCATCTTATTTTTGTTTGATGTGTGCATTCTAATTCTATCAATGACTTTCATAGAATGCCAAGGAAAGAAAGGATCAAAAGAAAACACACACACACACACACACACACACACATACAAGGAACTCTCTCCAAAGGCAGCATCCCTCTCACAAATTGGCTGAGGAGAGAGAATAAAGATGAAGGTACTGTTTCAATTTTACTTGTTTAAGCTAATAAGCTTATATTACAGACCATAAAATATTTAACACTTAATAAGTTTTTGTTAAATGAATAATTCACCCAAATTGATAATACTGTCATAATTAATTCATCTATATGCAGTTTCAAACCTGTATGACTTTCTTCTGTGGAATATTTACAATATTTGTTTTGTCCACACATTGACTATGTTTACATGGACATCGGTAATCTAATTATTTACCTTCTAAATAAGACAATACTATGATTAAAGTGTTTACATGAGTTGCTTTTAGAATATTCCTTTCTAGGGCTGGGCGATATATCGCATGTGATATGCATCTCGTCAGTAAAGCCGGTTCCTTGATTAGCGATTAACCTCCATCACCTGTTTTCAAATGGAGAGGCATTTAATACACGGAGCCGTAGTTCACTGACAAGCGACGCAATATCGCGTTCATATCGAAGGCAATTCATCTGCGATAATGAAAGCGATATTGCGTCGCTTGTCAGTGATCTACGGCTCTGTGTATTAAATGCCGCTAAAACAGGTGATGGAGATTAACCGCTAATCAAGGAACCGGCTTTACTGACGAGATGCGCATGCATATCGCATGAGATATATCGCCCAGCCCTATTCCTTTCATGTTCCCATTTTACATGTTATAGTACATAGATCGATTAATAGCACACGCCATTGCATCCCCACGCGACGCCATCCGACTTCCCTCCAGAATTTCATGTATCAACATATAGTTCGTCTTCGTTATGATGCCATATACAGTTTTGGGTGTTTCATTTTTAATTTTACGAAAGCTTCAAGTGCAGTTTATTATTTGTCCTGCTATACGTGCAAACAGACGACAGTGCTGTTGAAGCCATTTTGTTTTTTATTTCCAGTCAAACAGTTGACCACTGCCGTGTGTGTATCCTGTCGCAAAATGCGGAGAAAAGTCCTACACGACAGTAATAGTGTGATTAAGGTGTGTACATGTCTATACTGCACTTCGATAATGCGAATAAAATAAGAATACTCCACGTCTTTTTTTTGTGATCAACTTTTTTTATTTCTTTTTACACACAACACCACAACATAACATCCACTCAAAACAAACAAAACAAAACAACAGCCACATACTCAATATTGTAAGAGTCCAGTCAAAAGGAAGAGAGAGAGGGAGGGAAAAAGAAAAAAACAAAACAAGTCATTCCTTTATATAATCATGTATGTTAAAGAAAAAACACTGCGAATGCAGTGTTACAAACAGGTAGCCGACCAGAAGATGGCGCAATCCTGTCCCGCATATTAAATATGTCTCTTGTATCAGGGCACAGGAAATAGACCTACGGTGTATATATTCCAACACACGGGTTCGTTCAACGGCAGAATTCAAACCACCCACATTCAGTGACAAAATATTTAGAGTATGCATTGAATATTCATAAACCCAAAATTGCATTCAGTAAATGAAGAAAAGCAAAAGCACTCCATTCTGTAAATGAGATGTAATCTCTGGTGTGCATTCTAGATACCAAACCACCTAGATGAAAAATCCTTTTAAAAGTAAGGTAAAGTTTCTCCTGGTTTCTCCCAAGGTTTTTTTCTCCGTTCTGTCACCGATGGAGTTTTGGTTCCTTGCCGCTGTCACCTCTGGCTTGCTTAGTTGGGGACACTTCATTTCCAGCAATATCGTCGACTTGATTGAACAGAAACTTTTTGAACTGAACTGAGCTGGACGATGCCATCACTGAATTCAATAATGAAATGCCTTTAACTGAAAATTGAGTGTTTAATCTTGTCATTTTACATTATTGACACTATTTTCCTATTTTGATATTGTGCAGTTGCTTTGACACAATTTGTATTGTTAAAAGCGCTATATAAATAAAGGTGACTTGACTTGACTTGACTTGACTTAAAGTAAATAAAAGTATGAATGTCTGTTGTAAAAAACAAAAATAACACAGAGACTGAAACAAAGACAACTATAAACACTAAACAGCTCAGGCCGCACATTACTGAGAAAGTAGGTCTGATTGAGCAACAAAAAATATTGATGATCCGTGACCGATCCACCCCAACGCAAGACGAGCCTCCCAAAAGGCCCACATAGCCAAAAAAAAACCCCACTGCAATCAAACCCACTCTCCACTAGTCCCCTCCAGAAAAAAGGGGGGAATTAGTCTCACCAGTAAAAAGACAGTTGCGCTGGACAAATAGAAATAACATCCCAGGAGGAGAGAGGAAAGAAAAATAAAAGAGATTGAACAGGTATCCACGTCCACCCTGCCACCATCTTCTCCCGGGCAGCAGAAATCGCCTCCATCCCGGCCATCAAGCCCCTCCCGCCGGGCCGAAGAGATGGTGGCCACCGTTCTCACGTTGCCTTGTGTAGCTACAGTATATGTTGTCTTCTGTGACAGGGAGCTGATAAAATTCTCCATTTTATGAGAAGAGTCGAAACGTCTCTGCTCACCCTTGTGCCGTAGTTTAATTACCGCCGGATAGGTGAGGAAGGGCTGGAGACCAAGCGCTGTCATCTTCCTCAAAATCGGATTAAGGGTCTTTCTCCTGGCAGCTGTGGCTAGACTAAAGTCGGGAAAAAATAGTAGTGTGACATTGTTCTGCGTGCATTTCACCGGATAAGCCTGCCGAGCACCTTTCAGGATCTCCGATCTGTCATGCCATCTTAGTAAACGGAAGATGAGAGTATGCGGCCGATCGGAGTTTTTCCTTCCGTCATACACGCGATGTGCCCGGTCAATCTCAATGTTACGGTTGTTCAAGGAAGGGATCCACTTGGAAAGATTAACTCTGAGGAAACCAGCCGCGTCGGAGCCCTCCGCCCATTCTGCCAAACCCACCAGCCGTATGTTATTCCTCCTGCTCCTATCCTCCATATCCGTCATCTTCTCTGTGAGTCGCTCCAGCTGATTTCTTAAGTCTGTGACTGTCCTCCTATCCTCACGTGCAGCTGCTTGAACGGAATCAACGCGGTCACGTGTCTGCTTCGCCGTGGTAGCTATCGCCTCAAACTCCGCTCTCAGCTCTTTAACAGAATCATTAGTCGCTTGTACGTCCACACACAGTTCACGCAATGCTGGAATCAGTACAGAGTCCACCGCATCTCTTACTGCCGAAGCCACAACCGAATCCAAAGTGCTTTGCTGCTCTTTAAGTGCTAGCTTGATACCGTTAGCGATAGCATAGTCGAGATCCTCTCTGGAGATGGTGGAATCTTTGAACCTCTTCTTTATTGGCGATTGCCCAATCTCTCTTTTCCGATCGCCCTTGACTGCCGAAGCACTTATGATGGGTCCAATGCAGAGTGGTTCGAAATTTACTGACAGGATAATAAAATATTTGACAAAGTGTGCAGAGTGAAAGACTAGGCGTGCATTGCCGTCGGAGGGTCACGTGATCTCTCTCCGGAATACTCCACATGTCTTAATTCGATTTGTGTTTACTTCAAGTATGACTTTAGCCGAATTAAGGTAATCAAAAATCTCTGTTTACATGGTAGATTCTTGTAATGTCTTAATTGTGTTAAAATGGGATTATTGTTGTCCATGTAAACGTATTCAACGAGTCGCCATTTCCGTTCATTATATGGACAAAATTATGAGGTAATTAAATTTTGTGTTCCACAGAAGAAATAATGTTCATTTTGGGGCAAACCATCCCTTTAATACTACCTGAATTCCGGAAATGTTGGGACGTTTTTTAAATTTGAATAAAATGAAAACTAAAAGACTTTCAAATCACATGAGCCAATATTTTATTCACAATAGAACATAGATAACATAACAAATGTTTAAACTGAGAAATTTTACACTTATATCCACTAAATGAACTCCTTCAAATTTGATGCCTGCTACAGGTCTCAAAAAGGTGGCACGGGGGCAACAAAGGGCTGAAAAAGCAAGAAATTCTGAAAAGATTCAGCTGGGAGAACTTCTAGCAGCTAATTAAGTTAATTGACATCAGGTCTGTAACATAAAAGGGATGTCTTAGAGAGGCAGAGTCTCTCAGAAGTAAAGATGGGCCGAGGCTCTCAATCTGTGAAAGAGTGTGTAAAAAGATTGTGGAATACTTTAAAAACAACGCTCCTCAATGTCAAATTGCAAAGGCTTTGCAAATCTCATCTCATGATGTTACAGTGCATAACATCATCAAACGATTCAGAGAAACTGGAGAAATCTCTGTGCGTAAGGGACAAGGCCGAAGACCTTTGTTGGATGCCCTCAGATGACACTGCATCACTCATCGACATGATTCTGTCATTGAAATTACTAAATGGGCCCAGGAATACTTCCAGAAACCACTGTCGGTAAACTCAATCCGCCGTGCCATCTGCAGATGCCAACTAAAGCTCTATCATGCAAAAAGGAAGCCACATGTGAACATGGTCCAGAAGCGCCATCGTGTCCTGTGGGCCAAGACTCATTTAAAATGTTTCAAAGTGGAAAAGTGTTCTATGGTCAGACGAGTCCAAATTTGACATTCTTGTTGGAAATCACGGACGCCGTGTCCTCCGGGCTAAAGAGGAGGGAGACCTTCCAGCTTGTTATCAGCGTTCAGTTCAAAAGCCAGCATCTCTGATGGTATGGGGGTGCATAAGTGCATACGGTATGGGCAGCTTGCATGTTTTGGAAGGCACAATGAATGCTGAAAGGTGTATATAAAGCTTTTAGAGCAACATATGCTCCCCTACAGACGATGTGTATTTCAGCAGGACAATGCAAAACCACATACTGCAGCTATTAAAACAGCATGGCTTCGTAGTAGAAGAGTCCGGGTGCTGAATTGGCCTGCAGTCCAGATCTTTCACCTATAGAGAACATTTGGCGCATCATTAAACGAAAAATACGTCAAAGATGACCACGAACTCTTCAGCAGCTGGAAACCTATATCAGGCAAGAATGGGACCAAATTTCAACACCAAAACTCCAGAAACTCATAACCTCGATGCCCAGACGTCTTCAAACTGTTTTAAAAAGAAGCGGAGGCACGACACCATGGTAAACATGCCCCCGTCCCAACTATTTTGAGACCTGTAGCAGGCATCAAATTTGAAATGAGCTCATTTTGTGCATAACATTTTTAAATTTCTCAGTTTAAACATTTGTTATGTTATCTATGTTCTATTGTGAATAAAATATTGGCTCATGTGATTTGAAATTCTTTTAGTTTTCATTTTATTCAAATTTAAAAAAATGTCCCAACATTTCCGGAATTTGGGTTGTATAAAAAGTAACGTAATGGAATTTGTTTTTCAAAGAGAGTTGCAGTTCAGATAAGGAGATTATTGAAGAGATTCAAGGGAAAGAAGTTGAGACAAGTGAGAACGATGAAGGAGATGTTGGAGCCAATGAGGAAGAAAGTGAGATAAGTTCGGAAATACAAGGAGACGTTATGCCCAGTGAGGAAGAGGAAGAGATGAAAAGGGAGGTACAAGGGCAGGTGATTGAAGAAAATGATAGAGAGAAAACAGAGGAAGGAGCTGCAGGAGCAGATATTGAATAACAAGTTCAGGGTACAAAAGCACCAGATATTGACCCATTCTTGATGTCCTTACAGTTTCCAACAGACTCATGTTGATCAGCTTAAAATAAAGGTTAATAGCAACTATATACAGTTCTGCTGCTCTCTTGGGCCATGTCAACCAGTAGCCACAAGGACGTTCTTTTCAGAGCCAGTGGTATGCTGGTAAAAACTGGCTGGAGTATTCTGTGGAAAAATATGCCATGTACTGCTTTAGTTGTTGTCTCTTTTTGACAGAAGAAAAGTTTAAAGCCAGGATAATGTGGAGAACAACTGGAGTTGTCAACTAGAGGAAGGCTGTTGAAAAGATCCATGAGCATGCAGCCACTGAAGCCCATATGATCAGTATGGTGAGGTGGGCCAACTATAGAAAGGGGTCTTTAGTTGAGGCTTTTAAAGCTCAGGCTGCAGACTGAGCTACAAAATGAAAAAGAAAGACAATAGAGAAATCCTGTTTCGCTTACTAGACATCACATATATTTGACAAGACAAGGACTTGCATTTAGGGGACATGATGAAAGTAGCAACAGTTCAAACAGAGGAAACTTCCTTTAGCTTGTGTACCTAGAATATGGCAGTGTCTTCGGAATGCATCTTGAATATAGATCACTCAGTCCCAAGAGAAGAATCCACAGGTGACACTTTTATCCAACAGGACCCAAAATGATCTAATACGATCTCTTGGAACACAAGTGAGGAATGTAATCCTGAAAGAGATTAATGAAGCAAAGATATTTTCAATTATTCTGAATTAAACTACTGATGTGTCCCACTCAGAGCAAGTATCCTTTGTGGTCTGGTTTGTCCATGACATGCAATTAAAGAAGCGTTTCTTTCAAGTGTGTCATGTTAAATCAACAACTAGTCAAGACTTGGAGGAAGTGGTAATGGTCCTTCTTTCAGAAAATGGGTTGAATGCTGAAAATATCTGGGGTCAAGGCTATGATGGTGCAGCCAATATGAGTGCTAGTTACTACATTTATGCATTTACATTTATGCATTTAGCAGACGCTTTTATCCAAAGCGACTTACATTGCATTCAAGTTACAGGTTTTTTTACATTTCTATCAGCTCTTGCTTTCCCTGGGAATCGAACCCATGATCTTGGCGTTGCTATCGCCATGCTCTACCATTTGAGCTACAGGAAAGCTGTACTAGGGGCTGCAGGTTAGAATTCAGAGTCAAAATGAAAAAGCACTGGATAAGATATGACACTATCCAAAACCCGTGGTTAGAATTAGAACAAGCAGAATGTAAAGACATTTCTATATCTGATCTTCCATTACTCACAAAAAAAATCAAACAACAAAATCTATTTATGAATGTGATGATTAATACAACTCTCAATGCTTGGTGGCAAACTAATACATTGTCAAATCATGAGCTTACTCCACACATCAATTCACCTATATGGAATAACCCAGATCTTACTATCAAAAGCACTCTGTGCACAGCCACGCACACTGTTTAAACCTAGTGCTAATGGAGACTGCTAAAGAAAACCCCAATTTTGTGTGTGTTTTTTTTTATTTGGTAGAGAGGCTCTACACTTTCCTGTCTTGTTTTAGAATAGAAATGCAAAAGTTGTTGTATGCTAGAGACAAAACCTGGGAATTAAAACAGCTGGGTGGCACACGCTGGGCCTGTCTATAAAATGCATTAAAAGCACTGCAGTTTCTGCAGTTATGCAGCTGTTGAAAACAATCTCAGACAGCAATCCATTTGATCCAGCTGCAGGTGATGCTGTAATGTTGTTTCGGAGCATACATTTGTTTGCAGGTGGCCACCCCAGTGTTTCAGGAGACTGCTGTTGCCTCAGCTGCTCTTCAGTGTAAAGATGTGGATCTGGCAGTGTCATACACAGTGGTGGAAGGAGTGCTAAAAAGGCTTCAGGAACTGAGGACAGAAAGTGAATTCAAGGTTGTCTTTGAAAAAGCAAAGGAATGGGCTAAGGCTGCTGGAAATGAGTTTCCTGACAAAATACCTGGTGAGTCAAGACCCAGAAAAATACCTGCAAGGTATAAGTAGCTACAGTTCCAAGTCAACAGGAGAAGACCATCACCCTGAGAATTTGGAGGAGTTCTACTGAACAAGGGTGTACTACACCTTTTTGGATACCATCAATCAAGAGATGCTCAGACGATTCAAAGGAAAGGATAATAGCTCAACTGGCATTATCCTCAAAGGCTAACACAGTCTGTATCACAGTAGCATCCAAATGGTCAAAAGGAGTACAACCTAGTGATGTTGAACTTGTCAGAACAGTTAGTAAGTTCAAAAGTCAAAGTCAAAGTCAAGTCAAAGTCAGCTTTATTGTCAATTCTGCCACATGTACCGTACATACATACAGAGAATTGAAATTGCGTTACTCTCTTACTCCCTGGTGCATACAGATAACACTAAACACAAACAGTAGAACGCAAAAATACAGATAAGTACAAATCAATATATATATATATATACATACACATACACACACATACATACATATATATATATATATATACACATACATATATATATATATATATATATATATACATACATACATGCACACACATACACACATACATACACAAAAATGCAACTATTACAAATATACAAATAAGGACATGTAGGAAAAAAATAAAACATTAAATAAAGAAAATAAAAATAATAATATATAAAAAAAAAATAAAAAAAAGTTCTACGGGATTGAGGAGGAAAAGCACTACACAGACTTTAAAGTGTTTCATGCATCCTACTCCTTCACCAAAAGTAATGTCCAGGAAATGCTAAAGTGCTAAAAATTATGCAACATTACCAGTCTCCACTTCTACAGTTGAGAGGTTATTTTCAAAGTTAAAGCTTGTGAAATCCAGTCTTCGAAGTCTATGTAATGAAGAGATGCTCTCTGACCGACTGCTACTCTCCATCGAGTGAGACATTCCAATTAATTGTGGGGAAGCCATTCAAACATTTAAAAGGACAGCAGAAAGACTAATACTGATTTAAACACAGGTGATTTCATAAATAATTAAGTTTAAATTCTGTTAAAAAAATTACATTTGGTTATGTTCATTGAAGTAATATTTATTTGTTTAGTGCCCTTCTTGGTCCTTCTGCCCCTGCCACACAGGAGGTCTATGCACAGCACTGCTGGATGGGAGCAATGACCGCTGCTTATATACGTAGGGATGGCTGACGCGAAACTGATGTTTCGACACGGTGTCGAGATCCCGAAGCGCAGATGTTTCGAAACACCCATGTCACGTGACTAAGGCGATTCGAAGCATCGGGGCGTGTCACAAGTGTTTGGAGACGTGGCATACTTGCCGATTCTGTGTTTGATTGACAGGGTCGGGAACCAATCACACAATTGCACATCTGTCTCAACCTAACTCCCACAAAGTATAAAAGTGGAGTTAACGCATCTTCACTTCGTGGGTTTTTGTGAGAGGAGAGAGATTTTGCGATATAGTGATATTTATAGTGTAATTTGGTTAATTATATTTAGGCTACATTAAAAGTTATTATTAAGATATTGATAGATATAGACATTGACAGATAATTGTCCCTTGTGAGAGGATTTTTTCAAAGGCTGGAGATATTCTATGTAAAAAAAGAAGTAGGCTAAGTCCATCAACAGCAGAACAATTAAAACTTTTAAATAAAAATCTGTAGCCTATATGTAAAATAATAAAATAAGACATTGTGGCTTGATGTATTTTATTGTCTATTTTTCATTACCAAAATAACACTTATTTATTCACAAAGAGTTCATTCAGATGTCAGACCAATGTTTCAACATTACAAGAACAGAACAATAAAAACACATTTTAATTATTTATTATAATTTTGTAAAGATGACTGCTTCACCCAGAAACATGTACACACACACACTTTAAAGTCAGATCGAAGTCCTACTGCAAGATTTGTTAATGAAAATGTAGAGAAAAAAAAAATGTCTGGAACATGCTACTTCTTAGGTTTATTGTTTATTCTTACCTGTTTGGCACCATTTGGTTCCATTTTACTATTTTGAGTTATTGAAATCTGATGTTTTTTTTGTCAGAAATAAATGATTACTCTGTCTCCTACTTTGTCTTTTCCTTATAGCATGATCCGATTTGTCTGTAAGCATATGTTGGCATCTTTGTATACAGGTGCATCTCAATAAATTAGAATGTCGTGGAAAAGTTCATTTATTTCAGTAATTCAACTCAAATTGTGAAACTCGTGTATTAAATAAATTCAATGCACACAGACTGAAGTAGTTTAAGTCTTTGGTTCTTTTAATTGTGATGATTTAGGCTCACATTTAACAAAAAACCACCAATTCACTATCTCAACAAATTAGAATACTTCATAAGACCAATAAAAAAACATTTTTAGTGAATTGTTGGCCTTCTGGAAAGTATGTTAATTTACTGTATATGTACTCAATACTCATTTTGCTTTAATTACTGCCTCAATTTGGCGTGGCATGGAGGTGATCAGTTTGTGGCACTGCTGAGGTGGTATGGAAGCCCAGGTTTCTTTGACAGTGGCCTTCAGGTCATCTGCATTGTTGGGTCTGGTGTCTCTCATCTTCCTCTTGACAATATCCCATAGATTCTCTATGGGGTTCAGGTCAGGCGAGTTTGCTGGCCAATCAAGCACAGTAACACCATGGTCATTGAACCAGCTTTTGGTGCTTTTGGCAGTGTGGGCAGGTGCCAAGTCCTGCTGGAAAATGAAATCAGCATCTCCATAAAGCTTGTCAGCAGAAGGAAGCATGAAGTGCTCTAAAATTTCCTGGTAGATGGCTGCGTTGACTGTGGACTCAGAAAACACAGTGGACCAACACCAGCAGATGACATGGCAGCCCAACTCATCACTGACTGTAGAAACTTCACACTGGACTTCAAGCAACATGGATTTTGTGCCTCTCCAGTCTTCCTCCAGACTCTGGGACCTTGTTTCCAAATGAAATGCAAAATTTACTTTCATCTGAAAAGAGGACTTTGGACCACTGAGTTCTTTTTCTCCACAGCCCAGGCAAGACGCTTCTGACGTTGTCTCTGGTTCAGAAGTGGCTTGGTAGCCCTTTTCCTGAAGACGTCTGAGCGTGGTGACTCTTGATGCACTGACCCCAGCTTCAGTCCACTCCTAGTGAAGCTCTCACAAGTGTTTGAATCAGCTTTGCTTGACTGTATTCTCAAGCTTGCAGTCATCCCTGTTGCTTGTGCACCTTTTCCTACCCAAATTCTTCCTTCCAGTCAACTTTGCATTTAATATGCTTTGATACAGCACTCTGTAAACAGCCACACCTTTCAGTAATGACCTTCTGTGACTTACCCTCTTTGTGGAGGGTGTCAATGTTCGTCTTCTGGATCATTGCCAAGTTAGCATTCTTCTCCATTATTGTGGTTTCAAAGAACAAGAGATACCCGGAATTTATACTGTAGGGATGATCATTAATTGAAACTCAAATGTAAACAGTGTTTCCCACACATAGACTTTACCTGGGCGGGCCGCCCAGGTATATTAACGGCCGCCCAAGTATATTTGGTGACACATTTTTGTTTTTATCACTATTATTATCTCTTACATTTTTTTAATCCGCCTGAGATAATGAAACCATCCGCGATCGATTAACTAGTGGAAAATCTCTCCCCTCGCCCTACACGTTTCGTACTGCTGTGTGCTCAAGAACTGTCGACAGTCCCTCAGTGTTTCCCATACGTTGATTTATTTGTGGCGGGCCGAAACAAAATATCCACCGCCCGATGCCATCAGCTCCCGCGTCACACACACACGAACGCGACTTTAGCACAATATTGAGCAAATTACAGACCCCTTTGTCTGCTTTTTTCCCATAACAGGTACATACTGACAAATCTAGCGACTTTTTTTGAAAAAACCTTAGCTATGGTTCAGTTGGAAGATGTCTCCAGTACTGCCCCGCGAGCGTGAGGTCTGACTCTCCCCGCGCAGTGTCGCCTCTCTCGGTGTCTGTTCTGAGCAGTGAGTAACGCAGCCGACTCATCAGTAAATCATTTACAAAACAGCGTTTCCAAGCAGCTGTCGCTTACTGACTGTTTGGACTTTTAAATATGAACATAATTTGTCTGTTAATATGCGCATATATAGTTACAGATGCAGGCAGTGTGCTGAATGTTACAAAACCACCGCATATAGTTGCTTTTTAGTGCAAGTTAGATGTATATTGATTTTATCAGGCGATGTCGCACTTATAAATCAGGATTTAAGAAATATGGTGAGAGTGATTCCTGGTTAACATGTAGTATTATTGGGTTGTGTTTACTATTTATACTTGTTTTATGTATGACAACAGAAAATATAATGTGAACAGCTTTATTGGGCATTCAGTTGTATTACAGTATTATTACAGTAGTATGTGACAGTTCATAGAGCAGAACTTGATTGGCTCTATCTCTCTCTCCTCTCCACCTGTAGCTGGTGTGTGGTGAGCGCACTGGCGCCGTTGTCCTGTGGCTGCCTTCGCATCATCCAAGTGGATGCTGCACACTGGTGGTGGTTGAAGAGAGACCCCCTCATATGATTGTAAAGCGCTTTGGGTGTACAACAATACACAATAAAGCGCTATATAAATGCTTCATTCATTCATTCAGAACATCTGAACGAAGTGCCAAAACTCGTCTGAACGCAAACTTGACGCAATGATGTCTTAAATATGCAAATTATTATGACGTCACCTGCTGCCACAAGTCTCACAAAATCCTGTGGGAAACACTGGTAAATATTCTAATATTTTGAGATACTGATTTTTGACTTTAATGAGCTGTAAGCTCTAATCATCAAAATTAAAACAAAACAACTTTTGAAATGTTTTACTTTACATGCAATGAATCTAAAATATATGAAAGTTTCGCTTTTTGAAATAACTTACAAGAAAAAATGAACTTTTTCACGACATTCTAATTTATTGAGATGCACCTGTAGTCTCAACCAACACAAATGTGTGTGTTTTTTTTAATTCTACACTTTTAACATGTGATAAGAGGTTAAGCTTAAGAGGTTTAAGTTTATTACAACAATGGTTTATAGATTTCAGCCTATATGCAGCCATTGAGTACTACAGCCATATAGTGGCTATTGATATTTTTGATATTTTGAGATTTTTATAGCATCATATGTCACCAGATGTCACCAAACTCACCAGATTTTTAGGTTTTGGATGTCTGAACTTACTGGAAGTTTTTTTTCTTTTCTTTTCTTTTTTTTTTTTGTGAAGTATAAAAAATATTAAATATAACATAAAAATAAGCATATTTTACATAAAAATGTGGTACTTTTAGAGATACAAAAACACACACACACACACAAAAAAAAAACCTGCATAAATTGATAGTTTTTATTTGATCGAAAACAGTGATATGACCATGAGGGACAAATTAAGGGCTGCTATACAAAGGATGCTTGAGGGTTAACTGAACATTAAACACTACCAAGTCTCCTCCTTTTCTCATCTTGCACAAAAACACATAATACTTAATTTCAACATGTTTTCTCTCTCCACTAAATCATATATAAAGCGTGAAACTACAGTGTTAACAGCAAATGTCATTTCTGAGTTCTTGGTTAGTTCACGTCTGCCTTACACATTTTAGAGACTTACATTAATCAATAGAAGAAAAAAAAAAATGAAACGTTTTTAAAACCTTATTTTGAATGATCAAGTACATTTTTTATTTTTTATTATTATTTTTTTCATTCATTCATTCATTTATTGATTGCAGTGTGATGTCGGACTCTAACAGATTTTTGGGGATATATTATAGACAAAACCTTTTAACCATCAGTTCTTTACTTATAAAATCAATTAAATGTGCTCAGAATGAAGATCTGGTGGGAAAAGCAGTCTTGTGTTTCAAGGCGAGAGGCTGTGAGAGCAGAGCAAGGCAGAGCAAATGGCATTGACTGTTGTCTGTGCTGTCGAGGGGGAGGTGTAGCTGGCGCACTGACCTTGGCTCAGGAGACAAGGACATTAGCCGGGGGGCTGTTTGCTGCTCACAAGGAGACTTGATATAAGATGTTTCGACTGTCTTTGACATATATAAACTCTATAAGCAGGCATATGCAGTTGTTTTATTTCTAAAGACAGCCCAAATCAGCTTTAGACGTTTATGTCTAGTTATTTGCAATATCTATGTCACTCTTTATATTTTCCATACAGTTTTTCTCTCATGCCATCTCCCACTCCTCTCTTCTGTGTTCTCTCATTCTGTCCTGCATCACCTGTGTGTATTTGTGATGTTTCCGAGCATCTCTGCAGGGGTCTACTGCAAGTCTTTGCCTGCTTATTATTATGCATGAGCACAGAGAGCTCCATATGGTGAGGTTTATCACATAGAAACAAAGACCAACACTCTGGCATGTTGACGAGGCCTCTTTTTCAATGAACTAAAATGTCCTGGTGCTTTCTACAAAGGGCTCCCAGGCTGGCACACTTGAGCATTGGATGAAATATTGAAACAATAGAAATAATACATTTTCATTGTACAAGAACATTTACAAATTATTTGAACCAGCATATTTGCCACTACACCATGCAATCAAATAGTAGATCAATACATGTTCACATAGTATGCATGTGGATCATCAAATAAAATCAAAAAAGGGATATTTACATAAAAAAACATATTCAGTATATACTTGTCACATGTGTATTCCTGTTTAGTTCCTGTTTAACCTTATTTGGTCTTTTTCCTGTCCTAGTTTAATCATCGTTTAGTCTTTTCACCTGTTTTATTCGTATCACCTGTGTTCAGTAATCATATAATTTGCTCCTCAGTTTCCGTTTCCTTTATAAGTCCCGAGTATTGTCTGCTGTTAAATGTCTTTATGGTTTCATGTCTCCACGTCAGTCATTAAAAGTCTATGTTGAAGATACTCCTTGTCTCCGTGCTCATTCATCCCCGCGAACACCTGACAATACTTAAATGTTTACTAACAAATTTTGTGAAAATGTCAAAATTGTCAAATATACAGTGTACATGTATATACGTATAGGTCCATATATATTTGGACGCTGATGTGACAAGGCGAACAAGACGTGAGGCAAGCGGATCCAAGTGCAAGCTCTTTATTATACAACATGGTCATATTCAGGCAGGGTCAGAAAATAGCAAACAGGTATGGCATGGGCAAGACACAAGAGTAGTCCTTAGAACAAGCGTGGGTCGGCGATCGGCGTACAGTATCCAAAGGGCAAGGCAGCGAGAATAATCCAGGAGCACGGGCAGGAATCAGAACACAGGAAACTCAAACAAGGACAACTAGAAAAGCTTTGTAAGGTAGCTAGGCTAAACAATACTCGGCAGAGAGCAGGAGAAAGTCCAGAGCTTATGTAGTGTGTGTGATTGGGTGATGGTGATTGTGAGATGGTTAACAGGTGCAAGCGTGATCAGTGTGAACAGCTGTGTTGGTGCAGTGGATGATGGGAAATGCAGTCTATGAGTGATCTGTAACTGTGTGGTGTGAAAGTCAATGTGATGGGTGAGTGACCTCTTGTGGTGAATGAACAGAAGTTCATGGCCAGGATTTGTGACAGCTGACACTATTTTCATAATTTTGGCTCTGTATGCCACCAGATTAGAATTAAAATCAAACTATCAAGATGAATTTGAAGTGCAGACTTTCAGCTTTAATTCAAAGGAGTTGAACAAAAATTTAACATAAAATGCTGAGGAATTACAACCATTTTATACACAGTCCCCCTATTTTCAGGGGCTCAAATGTAATTGGACAAATAAATTTAATCATAAATACAATGTTCATTTTTAATATTTTGTTGAGAATCCTTTGCAGGCAATGACTGCCTTAAGCCTGGAACTCATGGACATCAGCAGAGACTGGGTTTCTTCTTTGTGATGCTTTGCCAGGCCTTTACGGCAGCCGACTTCAGTTGTTGTTTGTTTGTGGCTCTTTCTGCCTTTAGCTTTGAAATGCATGCTCAATTGGGTTGAGATCGGTTGATTTGATTTGGCCATTGCAGAATATTCAACTTTGTTTACCTTCAAAAACTCCTGAGTTGTTTTTGCTGTATGTTTTGGTTAATTTTCCATTTGTACTATGAAGCGCTGCCCAATCAACTTGAATTGAACTGCATTTGGCTGAATCTGGGCAGAGAGTATATCTGTACGGGATTAAGGAGGACTCAAGAGCGAAGGCAGGTCAAAGCAGATGGTTTATTAGAAAAAGGAAACTTGGAGGTACACTTACTTCCATTATCTAATGGGAAATTGTCATCGCACTCTTGGTCCTGGTTTTCCTTACGTGGAGTATGGAACCACAGATGAGAAGAGCGGGAGCACTGGTGTGGCGAGATGTGGTACAGGGAGTGGGATTTCTGCCATGGAGTTTGGGATTTCTGGTGTGGAGTTTGGGATCTTTTGCACCATGTTTTGCATCTCTGCCGTGGTGTGGAATGCTATGGTGTGGAGACTTAGATCTCTGGCTGGAGAGCATGAGCTCTGGAGCAGAGTGTGAGAGATGTGGAGGGGATTGTGGGGCCTTGCTCTAGAAGTCTTTTCTTCTAATCCTGATGCATGGGCAGACTTTTGTCGAACCCTTGATCGTTCTGGCAAGGATGGATCTGATGGATGAAAGGCAACCAAATGGAGCAATTACTTGACAGATTTGCTTCAATTATATACACTGTCAGAGGAAAAAGATATGTAATAAAGGTTATGATTCTTAACAGTTTGCTTACTGTGTTGTGTTTGTGCTTCCGCACATAGTTTCTAATCTGGGCTGCTGTCATCCTTGTCTGTGTAAGAGGAGAAACAACAGTATTATCTCATGTGATTATCACAATGTGTGATAATACCCAGTGTAAACTGAGCGTTATTGTACCCAGCTCACACTGTGCGATTTTGGCCACGATTTGGTAGCCAACATTTCAGCCTCACGTGTAATGCAGCTCGCAGCCATGTATGGTGTATGGGTTGATAATGTAAAACTCCGGAGAAGTTTCTTGCTTGCACCCATTTTTAAAGCGTCTTGACTATCGTACAGTCTGACATTAATGACAAGTGAGATCCTGACATGATCATCATGTTCATACAGTCTGACAAGCAACAATCATAAAGGACTATTAAAAATCGCACAGTGTGCACCTGACTTAAGATAAAGCCTGTGTAGTTTTTCTTTTTTTCTATCAATATCCTCTTGCCAGGATCGCATTCTTCCTCACTCAGCTCTGCAGTTGTTGTTTGGTCGAACTTAATTTGAGTAGTACAAAAAAACTTATTTAGCTTTTAAAAATGTATGTAAACTTACTTGAATTGATTTTGATTTTCATCAGTGGAAACTTTTTCCAGCTGCTTGCTGGCTGTCGCATCTCTTCAACTGCTTTGGTTACATTTACCCCTGGTGGCCAGTGAACCATGTTGTCCTTCACCCGAATCTATGGGATGACTCCCTCCTCTTCTCCATTTTACTCTGTCCAAACTGCCCTTACCCACATCATGTTTGCTTTTTGCTGATTAGTTGACGTCTAGTTCTGCTGATGTTTCTAACATGGACGATGTTGAGCAGTTTAGAATCACAAGGATCATTGAAGAAACTCTGTGTGTGGCATTGGCACAGGACATCTCAAACCATGGTGCCTTCTTCATGTATTTCCTTTACAAAGACATAGCCATTGCTCTGAAGGATGAAACAACAATCTTGTGGCCTTGTGGAGATGCGAGTAAACCTCTCTTTGGTAAAGGGCCTACATTTTGTAGACTGTTCTAGTTCTGCTAGACGTTTGGCAACTTGAGCCTGAAATCCCATTCTGTGAACATCTGATGTGTTCCACATCCTAGGTTGCCGAGCTAACTCACTTGGTAGTTTTCCATTCAGTGCCTTCAGTTTATCTTAAATTTCACTCCTTTGCTGAAATGACAGTCTGAAGAAAATCAGAAATGTCATCTTTAACTGGGCTAGGTTTTGCTTGTCCACAACAAAGTGGCATAATGAAGGGTGCAAAAGCATTGAAACTGCACAGGATTGGCCACATCTGCAGACTTGATGATATAAACAGAATGTTGATACACATGTCTTTCTGGTCTTCAGAAAAAGCAGGACTCTGGGGTAAAACTTTTCAAAATGCCAGATGCAATACCAAAGTAAGCATATTGTCCACTACACAGTTCAACTATCGCCACTCTTTTGGGGGTCTTCAGCAGCGTTCTGGCATCCTTGGGGAGGTGATGTGCTTGGCGCCTTAGAATGTTTAGCAGTTCATTTAGTGCAGACCACTTGCATCTGTTGGTAGCTACCCAAGCTGCAACTTCCTCATCCAGATCAGGAGCAGTTTCCTCTGCAAAATCCTCAGACAGATTTCCAACAACCTCAGAGTCAAGTCAAGTCAAGTCACTATTATTTGTATAGCGCTTTTAACAATGCAAATTGTGTCAAAGCAGCTTTACATCAGCTTGATATAAAGCTGGGTGGCTTTACATCAGCTTTACAGTATTTAGACGGGGAAATAGTGTGTCGAAATAGTGTCATTCTCCTCTGGCCAGACAAAATCAGCAGTTTAAATCTAGGCTGCAGCAGAGTCAGATTGTGCAAAGGACTCATCTGGTTCCTGTGGTCTTGTCCCGATGGCCGTCTAGGAGACGGGGTCTTCACTGGGATCAGTCTCTGGGGCTCATCTAGTTGTCCTGGTCTCCGCTGACGTTCAGGGCTGTAGAGGTCGTCTCTAGGTGCTGATCCACCATCTGATCTGAATACGGACTGGATCCGAGTGGCTGCAGTGACCATCTGATCTGGAGACAGTCTGGATCTGGGTGGCTACGATGACCTCGGAATAAGAAAGAAACAGACTAATATTAGCGTAGATGCCATTCTTCTAACGATGTAACAAGTACATCGGGTGTTTTGGGAAGTGTTCCCGGTTCCGGTTGACCTAATTAATGCAGCCTAACAATCCTTTAACGGATTTGAATTATAGAAATGCAATAGTGTATTATGTGTAAGCCAGGTTAAAGAGATGGGTCTTTAATCTAGATTTAAACTGACAGAGTCTGTCTGCTTCCTGAACAGTGTTAGGTAGATTGTTCCAGAGTTTGGGCGCTAAATAGGAAAACGATCTCCCGCCCACAGTTTATTTTGATATTCTAGGTATTATCAAATGGCCAGAGTTTTGAGATCACAGTGGACATGAAGGACTATAGTGTGATAAGACCTCACTCAAATACTGAGGTGCCAAACCATTCAGGGCCTTATAGGCCATTAGCAAGATTTTAAAATGTATACAGTGTTTAATAGGGAGCCAGTGCAGTGTCAGAAGACAGCTCTAATGCATTAGAGTCATGAAACCAGATGTTGCCATCTGCTGAAGGTGACAAAGAGTTTCATTTTCACAGGACTGTGCCCCCAGCAACCCATTTGCATCACCGCCAGAGGCGTCATGCCCATTCAAAGTTAGGGGGAATGCGCCCCCTCATATTTTTGAGCCAAGTGGATTTTGAATGCAGCTTCCAAAAGACAAAAAATAGCTGATTAATATTTTCTATATTTAATACAATCACACCGGCGTGATTAGAACGTTCAGTGCTTCATATCATCAGCTGCTAAATTCAAATCTGCGTTCGCTGTCTGGCACTGAGACAGAGACAGGTGCATTTTTACAGCACTGCGCATTATAACCAATCTGTTACGGAGATGACGAGACATGAGACATACGGATCCATCTGCAAGCTTTTATTACAGGACATGGTCGATACAGGCAGGGTCGGACAGTAGCAAACAGGTATGACAAGGATAAGGCAGAGAATAGTCCTTAGGCAAGCGTGGGTCGGCGATCGGCAAACTTAATCCAGAGGGCTAGGCAGAGAGAATAATCCAGGAGAACGTGCAGAAATCAGGATACAGGAAATCTAACTAGGGTTACTCGGAAACGCTTTGTAGGTAGCTGGGCTAACAATACTCGGCAGTGAGTAAGAGGAAGTCCCAGGCTATATAGCGTGTGATGGTGGGAAATGCAGTCCTTGAGTGATCTGTAACTGTCTGTGTGGTGTGAAAGTCAATGTGATGGGTGAGTGACCTCTAGTGTTGAATGAACAGAAGTTCATGACCAGGATTTGTGACATAGCCCCCCCCCCAAGGAGCGGCTTCCAGACGCTCCTAAATCATCCAGGAGGGCGGTGGAGCAGAGGCGGAACAGGGGGAGGGTCGGAGGGCCAGGTCCATGTGGAAGTGGAGTGGCTGTGGAACAAGGCCAAGTCGGCAGAGCAGGAAGCCAGGGCGGAGCGGATGGAACTGGAGCCCACCAGGGCGGAGCGGACGGACCTGGAGCCCACCAGGGCGGAGCGGACGGACCTGGAGCCCACCAGGGCGGAGTAGGCGTGACAAGAGCCCCCCAGGGCGGAGCAGGCGTGACAGGAGCCCCCCAGGGCGGAGCAGGCGTGACAGGGAACCACCAGACTCGAGCAGTAGACCACCAGACTGAAGCAGGACCGTAGACCAGGCAGGAAACCATGACTGAGTCTGAGATCTGGGGGGAAACAGAGACAGACAACACAGAGAGAGCAGAGACAGACAACACAGGGAGAGTAGAGACAGACAACACAGGGAGAGCCTTCCTGGTCTCAGGGGCCGTGGCAGGGTAGGTCTGGGAATCACAGGCAGCCTCCCTAGCCGTGACAGGGCATGACAGGAAATCATAGGCAGCCTTCGTAGCCGTGACAGGGCAGGACATGGAATCACAGGCGGCCTCTATAGCCGTGACAAGGCTGGACAGGGTATCGCAGACGGCCTCCATAGCCATGACAGGGCCGGACAGGGAATCACCGACGGCCTCCATAGCCGTGACAGGGCAGGATAGGGAATCACAGACGGCCTCCTTAGCCGTGTCAGGACAGGGCGAGAGTTCACAGGCGGCTTCCTTAGCCGTGACAGGGCAGGATAGGGATTGATAGACCGCCTCCATGGCCGGGGCAGGACAGGGCGAGAGTTCATAGACGGCCTCCATGGCCGGGGCAGGACAGGGCGAGAGTTCATAGACGGCCTCTATGGCCGGGGCAGGACAGGGCGAGAGTTCATAGACAGCCTTCCTAGCCGTGACAGGACAGGGTGAGAGCTCACAGACGGCCTCCATAGCCGTGACAGGACTGGGTGAGAGTTCACAGGAGGATACCACCGACACCTCTGGAGGTTCTGCAGCTAACGCCGCCACCTCTAGAGGTTCTACGGTGGTAACATGACCGGCTGAGAGTACATTGCTGGGCGCCACCACTTTGCAAGAGGCTGAGGCGAGCACCACCGCTTGGGGAGGTTCTGCAGCAGATGCCATCCCCTGGGGCAGTTCAGTGATGGTGTACGCGGCCCAAATGCAACATAACGCGATCCCCATCCTGGGAAGCGCTTCAGACAGGGTAATCAGTTCAAGGACAGGAGGGTCAAAGTGAGTGGATTTGGGGATACCAGCAGTGTGTACAGACACCAGCGGTGCATCCCTCACGCTGGATATCAAACAGGGAACTCGAAGGACTGACCTTAAATATCTGGGTGGGATAGGTTCTGGCTGAGGAGCTGAGACGTGAAGAGACTCTGGCTGAGGAGCTGAGACGTGAACAGGCTCTGGCTGAGGAGCTGAGACGTGAAGAGGCTCTGGCTGAGGAGCTGAGACGTGAAGAGGCTCTGGCTGAGGAGCTGCGACGTGAAGCGGCTCTGGCTGAGGAGCTGCGACGTGAAGAGGCTCTGGCTGAGGAGCTGCGACGTGGCGTGACTCTGGCTGGGCAGCTGTGACGTGGCGTGACTCTGGCTGGGCAGCTGTGACGTGGCGTGACTCTGGCTGGGCAGCTGTGACGTGGCGTGACTCTGGCTGGGCAGCTGTGACGTGGCGTGACTCTGGCTGGGCAGCTGTGACGTGGCGTGACTCTGGCTGGGCAGCTGTGACGTGGCGTGACTCTGGCTGGGCAGCTGTGCTGGCGTGACTCTGGCTGGGCGTGGACGTGGTGTGACTCTGGCTGGAGAGCTGAGACGTGGTGTGACTCTGGCTGGAGAGCTGAGACGTGGTGGACTCCGGTGGAGACTGAGACGTGGTGGCTGGAGATCACCTGTGGCTTGGCTTGACTCTGACGATCAACTGTGGTGCTTGACTGTGACGATCAACTGTGGCTGGCTTGCTGTGAGATCAACTGTGGCTTGGCTTGACTCGTGACGATCAACTGTGGCTTGGCTCGACTCACGGAGATCACTGGTGGCCTGGCTTGCTGGAGATCAACTGTGGCTTGGCTTGACTCTGAGATCAACGTGGCTTGCTTGACTCGTGACGATCAACTGTGGCTTGGCTTGATCGTGATGACAACTGTGGCTTGGCTTGACTCGTGACGATCAACTGTGGCTTGGCTTGACTCGTGACTTGATCAACTGTGGCTTGGTTAACTTGACTCGTGTCTAACGATCGACGACAACTGTGGCTACGGAATGGCTAAATTTGTTAAGCAGTACACCAAAACTCGTACATACCATATTCATCCTGACGATCAACTGTGGTTTCATTTGAAAGATTGGCTCGACTCCAGAGAAACAACAACGCTGTAATTTAGACGGAGTCTCATGAGGGAGAGCACTGGTGGCCTGGCTTGACAATGTCGTGAAATCATCCAAAAAAAAAAACGATCAACTGTGGCTTGGCTTGACTCGTGACGATCAACTGTGGCTTGGCTTGACTCTGTGACAGTGTGAATGATCAACATTATAATGTGATTATTGACTATATTGCAGCTTGGCATCTTGACTCGTGATGATCAACTGTGGCTTGGCTTGCTCAAATAAATCACTGATCGATGTGACGATCAGTTTTATAATTGAAAAACTGTGGCTTGGAACTCTCAATAATTTGGACTCGGGGGGGGGGACTAGAAAAATGTCTGAGATCACTGGTATCTTCTTGGAAATATAAACTCTGAGACATGGCTTGACTTGATTTCATGTATTTTTATATGAAATAAAAAAAAATCAGTGTGGTACAAATTTTATGCACTTAGTCTATAACTTTTTATATTTTTGCATCATCAACTGGATGATGGATTAAAGGATCTTTTCCAAAGACAACATTGTGTGTTGGCACACTGAAGTGTGACATTTTAAGTTGTTACATTTTTGGCAATATGGGGGGTCAGGTTAACAGGTTAACATCAGCTGGGACTTGACTTGGCTCTTTAACATCAGCTGGGACTTGACCTGGCTCTTTAACATCAGCTGGGACTCGACTTGGCTCTTTAACATCAGCTGGGACTTGACTTGGCTCTTTAACATCAGCTTTGACTTGAATTGACTCATGACTGAAGCTACAGGGTGGTGTTGTGACCGCCATTTTGTGAGCGTGCTGCAGCGCGGCTGTGATCAAACAATTGGGTGTGATATCTCGTTCCTCCTCCACGACACCCACAGTAAACGAAGAGCCAACACATAGCAAAGCATAGTCCAGAAACTGACTGAGAGATGAACGGGGACCCTCACGGATTAGCTGTGACTTCAGCGGCTGATTAATGCCCTCACAAAAGAAGTCTATGAGTACACAGTCGGGCAGATCAGAGAAATGGGCGAGGTCTAAATATTCTTGTATATAATCCTCGAGTGGTCGCGAGCCCTGCTCGAGGGTTAATAACATACCTGCCATGTCCATACTTGGCCAATATCCACTAGAAAAGCCGCTGGATCCTTTGTTGGCCGAGTATTCTGTTACGGAGCTGACGAGACATGAGACATACGGATCCATCTGCAAGCTTTTATTACAGGACATGGTCGATACAGGCAGGGTCGGACAGTAGCAAACAGGTATGACAAGGATAAGGCAGAGAATAGTCCTTAGGCAAGCGTGGGTCGGCGATCGGCAAACTTAATCCAGAGGGCTAGGCAGAGAGAATAATCCAGGAGAACGTGCAGAAATCAGGACACAGGAAATCTAACTAGGGTTACTCGGAAACGCTTTGTAGGTAGCTGGGCTAACACTACTCGGCAGTGAGTAAGAGGAAGTCCCAGGCTATATAGCGTGTGATGGTGGGAAATGCAGTCCTTGAGTGATCTGTAACTGTCTGTGTGGTGTGAAAGTCAATGTGATGGGTGAGTGACCTCTAGTGTTGAATGAACAGAAGTTCATGACCAGGATTTGTGACACAATCACACACGATTCTGTTGAGCTTATGAATGCAATAACCAATCAGAGGTGTTCAGATGAGTCATCGCTAAAATGCCTGTGTTTTTTAAAAGGGCGGAACATAGAGCCAGAGCAGAGCAGAGAGCCAGGGCGGAGCCGGCAGAGCAGGAAACCTGGGTCGAGTCGGCAGAGCAGGGAGCCTGGACAGAACCGGCAGAACAGGTGGAGCGGTCGGAGCAGAAGACCACCACGGTGGAACAGACGGAGCAGAAGACCACCAGGCCGGAGCAGACGGAGTAGAAGACCACCACGGCAGAGCAGAAGACCACCAGGTTGGAGCAGATGGAGCAGAAAACCACCAGACCGGAGCAGAGACCCATGGCAGAGACTAGGACCTAGGGGAAACTGAGTCACAAGAGACAGACAGTGCATATACAGTCTCAAGGACCGAGTCAGGGAACACAAAAAATTCAACAATAGCTTCCCTGGTGACAACTGAACGGGCAGACAGTTCATAAACAGGCCCATTGACTGAAACAGACCGACAGTTCATAATTACATGCGTTGGTTGGAATAGGACTGGCAGAAAGCTCACAATCAAGGGCATTGACAGAGGTTGAAGCAGACAGTTCAGTGACAGAAACTGGCAAGAGACAGTTCAAAATCAGACTCATTGAGGGAAACTGGACTGGCAGGTAGTTCACAAACAGATTCATGGGCTGAAATGGGATAGACTGACAGCTCAAAATGGGATGTATTAACTGAAGTTGGACTGGTAGACATTTCAGTGACTGAAAGTGGACAGACAGACAACTCAGGTTTAGATTTCTTGACAGAGACAGGCAAGACAGACAGTTCACAATCAGCCACCATGGCTGGTTCAGAACAGGACGAGAGTTCAGAGATGGACTCCTCGGCCGGTTCAGAGCAGGACAAAAATTCAAAAGCGGCCTCCGTGGCCGGTTCGAGACAAGGCAAAAGCTCAGAGAGAGCCTCCTCAGCTAGTTCAGAGCAGGACAAAAGTTCATAAGCGGCTACCGTAGCCGTGACAGGACAGGCAGAGAGTTCACAGATGGCCTCCATAGCCGTGACAGGACAGGCAGAGAGTTCACAGACGGCCTCCATAGCCATGACAGGACAGGCAGAGAGTTCACAGACGGCCTCCATAGCCATGACAGGACAGGCAAAGAGTTCACAGACGGCCTCCATAGCCGTGACAGGACAGGCAGAGAGTTCACAGACGGCGTCCATAGCCGTGACAGGACAGGCAAAGAGTTCACAGACGGCCTCCATAGCCATGACAGGACAGGCAGAGAGTTCACAGACGGCCTTCATAGCCATGACAGGACAGGCAGAGAGTTCACAGACGGCCTCCATAGCCCGTGACAGGTCAGGCAGAGAGCTGATGAGTGGATACCACTGGCACCTCTTCTGCAGCGGTTGCCACCACCTCTGGAGGTTCTACAGCGGTAACATCAGGAAACAGGGAGAGTTCAGTAACAGTCTCTTCAATCGCGGCCACCACGCAAGGGCACCACCACCACACAAGGAGCTGAAGCGAGCACTGCCGCCTCGGGAGGTTCTGCAGCATATGCCACCATCTCTGGAGAAACTGAAGTGGGTGCCATCGCCTCGGGGAACACAGCAACGAGCGTAACTACCTCTGGAGGTTCTGCAGCATCAGCCGCCACCTCTGGAGACACCATAGTGGACGCTGCCACCTCAGGAGGTTCTGTGGTGGTGTATGCAGCCCAAACACACCAAAAAGCGATCCCCATCATGGGAAGCGCTTCAGACAGAGGAATCAGTTCAGGAACTGGAGGGCTAGAGTGAGTGGGTTTGGGGATACCAGCTGCGCCTGCTGACATCAGCGGTGGATCCTCCACGCTGGATGCCAGTCTAGAATACTGACAACCTCACCTCGGAGAACTGGGTGGAACAGACAGGAAGTGAACAGACTCTGGACGATCAGTTGCGACATGACGGGACTCTGGACGATCAGCTGAGACATGGCGTGACCCTGGACGATCAACTGTGACTTGACTGGACTCATGACGATCAACTGTGACTTGATATGTAGAGAGCAGGTAAAACATGTCTTTTGTGTCAGTGTCAGAAAGTATAATGGTATTTAATTAGTCAGTAAAAATACAATATAAAAAAAACCAAAAACATTATAATAAAACAAATGTAGAGAGAGAGCGAGAGAGAGAGATTAATTAATTAATTGTGTTTTGTCTTTTCTTAAGCTTTTTTCCCCCTTCATTGTTAAAGCGTGTCATTTTCACAGCTAAATACAGTTATTTTGACTTGTGTAAGGGAAGGCTAAAATTTGGATACACAAAAATCCCCAAGTATTCTAGCAGAAAGAGAGAAAACATGCTGAAAGATTAAATATGAAGTTGCATATGCTTCAGATGTGTACACCCTAAGCTGAGAGCTTTAGCAAAGCCTTACACACTCTATTAATGGAAACATGGAAGGAAAGCCATTAGTGTCACTCTGGCTGATGGTTAAAATCCACACAAGCAGAGGATTTAAAAAATATATTTTTAATCTCCACTTCCTCTCCTGGTTAAGAACACAAATCACATCTGAACTTGCTTGAAAGTTCATGTGCTGACTTTTTGTGCATTTACAACATTGAGAAACATAATGAGTTCTCTTGGTCTGGTTTTAAAGTTTAATTTAAAAAAAAAAAGCTTATTAATTGTGTCACTCGCTTTTCCCTTTCATAAATATTCTCTTTAATTCATCTTAACTCTGGTTCTTCTGGGACCAGGAAAAGAGCACTATAAGTAAATGTGCTGAGGCTGTGCATGTTGCGCATGTTGAATGAAGAGTGAACCAGTTTGTAATATAAAAGCCACTGCACTTCTAGTATTTCTCCTCCATTAAGCTGTTTGATTATACAGCAGAACTACATTTATTTTAAATGGTTAGTTCTAATACCTCGGTCTCAGACTGTATAGGATGATCGTCTGAAAGTATCCATCCAAATCTACTGAAGATTGGTTCTGGGATCAGTTGTAGAAAGTTCTTAAGTGGCCTGTTCAGTCTCCAGATTTAGATCTCATTAAAATATTTAGTGGGACTTGAAGAAAGCAGTGGCGACATAAAAACCAAAGATTATAAGTGATCTTTTGCAGACAAGGAATCAAGATTCCAATAGAGAGGTCTCTGAAGAGACTTAGAGCAGGGGTGTCAAAATCAATTCCTGGAGGGCCATAGCCCTGCAGAGTCAAAGAGTATAGAAGACCAAGAGGCGAAACTCTGATGGTTTTCGGGTAACAGCCACTAAGTGGAGCTTCGGTAGCGCGGCCGCCATTTTGGGGTGAAAATTTCAACTGGATAACGTTACAGATACACAGAAATAGACAGAATAGCAACGAAAGAGAAGTCAAAGTGGAATAAAAGAACTCAATGTTGGGCAATCCCTTTCAAAAACTATCAGTGTGACAGTGAAAATCTTGACTTTCATCATTTCATCAGACTCTGACAGGTAATTATTCACAAAAGTGTAAAAATATTGTGTGTTTTGAAGTGGGACATAGCGCTGTCTTATGCACCTGCTAACTATAACTGTTTTTTAGTCTAGTAGTAAACTTAAATCCTTTTAGGAACTGCAGGTCCTAGCCATAGAACCCATAAAAATGATTTATATGGATATGACACTATAGTTATAATGAGCAAATGCAACTTTACACATTTACAATTACATACTATATTATTATTTACTATTACTCCAGTAGGTCTGAAATATATATTGTACGTTTTAATCCCCTGAACACACTACAAACATGATGATCTCTAGAACATGATGCATTGCTGTGTCTGTCATAATTAAATAATTAAACAATTTTGGAGAAAGTGGCTGTTGTCAGACTTTGTCTCTCTGTGTCTTGTGTTTCCCCTCCTCTCGTGCCCATATTTGGTCTTCCTGTTCCTGTCCTCGTTTGTCATCATTAGTTAATTTGTCCCCAGCCCTGTGTTGTTAATTATCTAGTTTACTCCAGCCTTCTTAAGCCCTGTGTTTCCCTGTCTCTGTGTCCAGTCTTGATCATCCTTCTGTGTACTCTCATGTCTCCAGCGATCCCTGAGTGCTGTTTAATAAATGTCTAAGTGTTTGAAGAAAGTTCCTTGCCTCCTCGGTCCCTTCTCCTGAGTGGATTGTGACAGAAGACTGGACCCATACCAAAACATGCAAACGGCTGAGGAAAGGCTTTGGTGTCTGAGGCAGGATGGTCGGGATTTGGTAGGGTATGTTGAAGAGTTTCTTGAGCTCTACAACCAGGTGAGCTGGATTGACGCCTCGCTCTGTGTCTGTTTTCGGCTGGGACTGGATGATGACGTTATCAGCTGCGATCTTCCCACGTGCAGTTTTTCCCTGATCGAGCTGGTTAATCATGTTCTCAATGTCAATGGTGTTAATTTCGATGTGGAAAATATTCAGAGCGATCACCATCCGACCCCACCCGAGAACCACCAGGCCTCTCCAGCTCACCCCTCGCCAGGACCCTCCACATACCCAGCCAAATGTTCCGATCACCCAACTCTTCCCAGCACCGCCTCTGTCCTCAGCCCAGAGCCGCCCGTGACTCTCCCAAGCCAGCTGCCGTTGGCGGCCAATGCGAGCCTCGGGCGCCCTCCTGTGACTGCTCCAAGACAGCGCCCTCCTGTGACTGCTCCAAGACAGTGCCCTCCTGTGCCTGCTCCAAGACAGTACCCTCCTGTGCCTGCTCCAAGACAGCGCCCTCCAGTGGCCGCTCCAAGACAGTGCCCTCCTGTGCCTGCTCCAAGACAGTGCCCTCCTGTGCCTGCTCCAAGACAGCGCCCTCCTGTGGCCGCTCCTCGCAAGCTCCTTTCTGTTTCTCCGCTGGTCCCGTCCAGCTCCGCGCTGCCAGAGCGCCCCCGAGAGTTCGCGCTGCCAGAGCGCCCCCGAGAGTACGCGCTGTCAGAGCGCCCCCGAGTTTCTGAAGTAGACATTTATGAAGTAGACATTCTACTAACTATAAGTATCTTTGTAACTACATGTCTACTAACTCTAAGAGTAGACTGTTAGGGTAGGTTTAGGGTTAGTGTAATAAGTTGACATATACTTGCAAAGTTTCTCATAGTCAGCATGTTGTATGTTGTGGACCCATCAAAATAAAGTGTTAGAGGATATTAATCAGACAATCTACTAATACTCTAATGACTGCTAGTTGACGTAGTTGCAAAGTTACTTAATGTTAGTAGAATGTCTAAAGTGGACTATCAAAATAAAGTGTTACCTAATGAGTAAAGAAGGCTGTAAAAATAAACCTGCAGAGTTATCCTTTTGACATTTTATTAAAAAAATTCACAAAAATCAGAAACATGTTTGATTCGGGAACACTATTCAATATTAACTAGTTGCTTATTAGCATGCATATTACTAGCATATTGGCTGTTTATTAGTACTTAAAAACACATATTAATGCCTTATTCTGTATCATCATATTCTAAATCCTTTAACCCTACCCAATACCTAAACATAACTAAACCTTATTTACTATCAATAAGTCAAGTCAAGTCAAGTCACCTTTATTTATATAGCGCTTTTAACAATACAAATTGTGACAAAGCAACTGCACAATATCAAAATGGGAAAATAGTGTCAATAATTTAAAATGACAAGATTAAACACTCAATTTTCAGTTAAAGGCATTTCATTATTGAATTCAGTGATGGCATCGTCCAGCTCAGTTCAGTTCAAAAAGTTTCTGTTCAATCAAGTCGACGATATTGCTGGAAATGAAGTGTCCCCAACTAAGCAAGCCAGAGGCGACAGCGGCAAGGAACCAAAACTCCATCGGTGACAGAACGGAGAAAAAAACCTTGGGAGAAACCAGGCTCAGTCGGGGGGCCATTTCTCCTCTGGCCAGATGACACAGCAGTTCAATTCCAACTGCTGCAAAGTCAGATTGGAGGCTCAACTGGTTGCCGAGGTCTTTTCCTGATGGCTGTCTAGGTGACGGGGTCCTCACTGGGGGTCTGTCTCTGGGGCTCATCTAGGTGTCCTGGTCTCCGCTGACGTTCAGGGCTGTAGAGGTCGTCTCTAGGTGCTGATCCACCATCTGATCTGGTGAATGCAGTGACCTCAGAATAAGAAAGAAACAGACTAATATTAGCATAGATGTCAATCTTTTTACGATGTAACAAGTACATCATGTGTTATGGGAAGTGTTCCCGGTTCCGGTTGATCTAATTAATGCAGCCTAACAATCCTTTAACGGATTTGAATAATAGAAGCGTATTTGTGTGTTATGTGTACGCCAGGTTAAAGAGATGGGTCTTTAATCTAGATTTAAACTGACAGAGTGTGTCTGCCTCCCGAACAGTGTTTGGTAGATTGTTCCAGAGTTTGGGCGCTAAATAGGAAAAAGATCTGCCGCCCGCAGTTGATTTTGATATTCTAGGTATTATCAAATGGCCAGAGTTTTGAGAACGCAGCGGACTGAGTACTGAGTACTGAGTAAGTAGTAAGAACAAGTACTGAGGAGCTAAACCATTCAGGGCTTTATAAGTAATTAACAAGATTTTAAAATCTATACGATGTTTAGTAGGGAGCCAGTGCAGTGTTGACCGAACCGGGCTAATGTGGTCATACTTCCTGGTTGTTTATACAACGTGTCCTGTAAAACATATTTATTCTCAAGTCTCGAGAGATTTTGCGAGGTTTACCGTGTTCACAGTCAGGACTCTTAGTTGAAAATCTGTTGGTGTGTGGTGTGCTGTCTTTGTCACATCCCAGCACACCACACACTATAGGATCAAAACGGTTAAATCTATGATTTTTTTTCCTCATGTTTGTGGTCTCTCACATTTTGAAGATCTTATAAGATTTTAAAAATCTTTTAGTGTGTACCCAGCATAACTGATGACACATTTTCCCCTATCTGATTGTTTTTGTTGTTGTGTGTGTATTTCTGTCCTGCATTGCAATTTGACAGATGTCTCTCCAAATGTTTAAACAGGATTTTCTGGACTATTGCTCTTGTGGCAACATCTGTCAGATTCTAATCTCTTCCCAAGAAACAACCACAAAGCCTGAGGCAGAGGGAAGGACATTCTCCTGACATTCCCCTACACTCTTCTCTCGTCTGCTCGTTCTCTCTAAAAGTGTACTTTGGGAATTACATGCTCATAGCATGCTAATAAGCTTATTTAAGCTTAGTAGCTAATTAGCATGGTATAAGTGGGGAGAATGTGTCTTTCTTAAGGTCAGAATGGGATTGTGTGTGTGTGTGTGTGTGTGTGTGCGTGTGCTTGTGCGCGCGTGTGTGTGTGTGTGTGTGTGTGACCTCGGAATAAGAAAGAAACAGACTAATATTAGCATAGATGTCAATCTTTTTACGATGTAACAAGTACATCATGTGTTATGGGAAGTGTTCCCGGTTCCGGTTGACTTAATAAATGCAGCCTAACAATCCTTTAACGGATTTAAATATTAGAAGCGTATTAGTGTGTTATGTGTACGCCAGGTTAAAGAGATGGGTCTTTAATCTAGATTTAAACTGACAGAGTGTGTCTGCCTCCCGAACAGTGTTTGGTAGATTGTTCTAGAGTTTTGGTGCTAAATAGGAAAAGGATCTGCCTCCCGCAGTTGATTTTGATATTCTAGGTATTATCAAACGGCCAGAGTTTTGAGAACGCAGCGGACGTGAAGGAATATAATGTGATAAGAGCTCGCTCAAGTACTGAGGAGCTAAACCATTCAGGGCTTTATAAGTAATTAACAAGATTTTAAAATCTATACGATGTTTAGTAGGGAGCCAGTGCAGTGTTGACAGAACCGGGCTAATGTGCTCATACTTCCTGGTTCTAGTAAGAACTCTAGCTGCTGCATTTTGAACCATCTGGAGTTTGTGTATTAAACGTGCAGAACAACCACCCAATAAAGCATTACAATAATCTAACCATGAACGCATGAATTAACGTTTCTGCATTTGACATTGAGAGCATAGGTCGTAATTTAGATATATGTGACCCTGGACCACAAAACCAGCCATAAGGTTCTTTTTTTATTATTATTGAGATTTATACACCAATAAAGCTTTCCATTGATGTATGATTTGTTATGATAGGACAATATTTGGCTGAGATACAACTATTTGAAAATCTGGAATCTGAGGGTGCAAAAAAAAGGGAAAAAAAATCAAAATATTGAGAACATCGCCTTTAAAGTTGTCCAAATGAAGTTCTTATCAATGCGTATTACTAATCAAAAATGAAGTTTTGATATATTTATGAACTCCATTTCATTATCTACATGAATATTAAAATCAGTAGCGTAGCTGTGGGTGGGCATGTCTTATTTCACTGTAACTTTATATAAGTATTTATATAAAGTTATATATTTATATATAACTTTATATTTATGATACTGTAACTTCCCATAACACACGATGTACTCGTTACATCGTAAAAAGATTGACATCTACGCTAATATTAGTCTGTTTCTTTCTTATTCCGAGGTCACTGCAGTCACCAGATCAGATGGTGGATCAGCACCTAGAGACGACCTCTACAGCCCTGAACGTCAGCGGAGACCAGGACACCTAGATGAGCCCCAGAGACAGACCCCCAGTGAGGACCCCGTCACCTAGACAGCCATCAGGAAAAGACCTCGGCAACCAGTTGAGCCTCCAATCTGACTTTGCAGCAGTTGGAATTGAACTGCTGTGTCGTCTGGCCAGAGGAGAAATGACCCCCCCGACTGAGCCTGGTTTCTCCCAAGGTTTTTTTCTCCGTTCTGTCACCGATGGAGTTTAGGTTCCTCTGGCTTGCTTAGTTGTGGACACTTCATTTCCAGCAATATCGTCGACTTGATTGAACAGAAACTTTTTGAACTGAACTGAGCTGGACGATGCCATCACTGAATTCAATAATGAAATGCCTTTAACTGAAAATTGAGTGTTTAATCTTGTCATTTTACATTATTGACACTATTTTCCCATTTTGATATTGTGCAGTTGCTTTGTCACAATTTGTATTGTTAAAAGCGCTATATAAATAAAGGTGACTTGACTTGACTTGACTTGACTTGTAACTTTATATATTTATTAAAAATATTAAACGGGTTTTCATAGTCAATTACAGTTAGTTTCATAGTTTTCCCTCTTCCTATATGTGCATACCATATGCTTATCAAAATGATGATTCATCAGTTTCTGTTAGTCCCACCCACAATGTTATGTATACAACGTAAGGATATAATAGTAAAATGCATGCATTTGTAAAGTTGAATTTGAAAATAGCCTGGTGAAGCAAACATAAATCAGATCAATTCTTTAAAAAGTTAAAAGTTAGCAGTAAATCTGGACCTTCTACAAATGAAACCTGATAGACCACCTGCTGTGCTGGATTTATGGATCAGACACTTCTGAACCATGCGTGTTTGTTTGAAGCATCATATTGGCATAAATAAAGTGTTTGATCCGCTAAACCAGGGGTCGGCAACCCGCGGCTCCCGAGCCGCATGCGGCTCTTTCATCCCTTTGCGGTGGTAGACTTTTTATACAATCTAAACTCTTCCCCTGCACTTTTTCTCGGTCAAGTGTGTTAAAGTAGAGGTTTTCAAGGGCCAATTTGAATAAATCTAGATTTAAATTAAAAGAGAAAAGATAGTCACGTCGTTTTGGATACGTTTTATTCGTATCCAAAACGATGTGAACTTCACGGAGCGCTGAACACTCTCATGCGCTGTATGATTCATCATTCTCGAAGCCGGGGGGCGCTCTCGCGCAGAAAGTCCAAAACGGACTCATATGAGAAGTAATAATATCCTTTGACAGGCATCCCGCTATCACTGTAGCTAAGCTGAATAACAAGCATAAAACTTAGTGGATGAAACGTGAAGACGATATGTGTTTTTCAAGTCTTCTCCAGGTAATATGTGACCCTGGACCACAAAACCACAAAAGTGTCAATTTTCCGAAATTGAGATTTATACATCATCTGACAGCTGAATAAATAATCATTCCATTGATGTATGGTTTGTTATGATAGGACAATATTTGGCTGAGATACAACTATTTGAAAATCTTGAATCTGAGGGTGCAAAAAAAATCTAAATATTGAGAAAATCACCTTTAAAGTTGTCCAAATGAAGTTCTTAGCAATGCATATAATCAAAAATGAAGTTTTGATATATTTACAGTAATACATTTAAAAAATATCTTCATGGAAGATGATATTTACTAAATATCCTAATGATGTTTGGCATAAAAGAAAAATCGATAATTTTGACCCATACAATGTATTGTTGGCTATTGCTACAAATATACCTGTGTTACTTATGACTGCTTTTGTGCTCCAGGGTCACATATATGAATGATACAGTGGTAATTCACAGCATAAATTACAGTACAGAAGCTATAAAATATATGTTCTGCCTTATTTTATGATAAAAATGGAAAATGTGTTTGTAGTGTATATATATACTGATTGTACAATCATAACCATAAAATTGACATTAGTAAAATATTTATCAAAAATATTATATTAGACAAATTATTGGTTATTGTCCAGCAGTGTATTTTATTTCTTAGCCAATTAAACGTAAGAGATTTTTTTTTTGTCAATTATACATACATAAATAAATATTATTATTACTACACTCTAAAAACTGCTGGGTTAAAAATAACCCAATTTGGGTTATTTTGGCAACCCAGCGCTGGGTCAAAAAGGGACGAACCCAGCGCTGGGTTATTTTAACCCAACAAGTTGGGTTATTATGTTTAACCCAGCATGCTGGGTTGCTTTTTTATGGTTTAAAATTACTACATTGCTAGGCTAAAATGAACCCATATCGAGGTAGATATTTCAGTATTTGATGGGATTTCAAATCGAGGTATTAAACCTACAAATCTTGTTCTTTTTAAAATCACTTTTACACACAAAGAATGAGTATCAAAAGATAAATATTTATTAAAAACAAGAGAAAACAGTCAAAAAGTAACATGCATGTAAGAAGAAATGCAGAAAAGTATGGCATTAACAGCTTCAGAGTTTATAAACGATGCATTGAACATTTGTTGAATATAACTTTTAAGATCAAATTTGACTTTTTTTGGTAAATTTTATATATTGTATAAAAATATACAAAAACACTATTATACAATAAGTGTACAATTAGTTAATAGTCAAGATCTTTACAAACTATTCTGGCATGAGAGTACACAAATAAACCACAACATTAACACTTTTAACAGAAGCATGTGTGTGAAAGAATGTGGGCATGTGTATGAATGACAGTGTAAACTCCATTTCTACTAAACAACACAGAACAAGCATTTAACATTTGGTTTTTACAAATTATACACTTACAGTTTGTTTCAAAGTCCCTGAATACAGATAATGCATCACTGCCAATTTTCATGATCTCTTTAGCATAACTGATGTAGTCATGAAGAAGCCCCATCAGCACAGCATGTGACATGGGGGAAGTCGTGGCCCAATGGTTAGAGAGTCGGACTCGTAACCCAAAGGTTGCCGGCAGGAATTGTAGGTGGGGGGAGTGAATGTACAGTGCTCTCTCCACCCTCAATACCACGACTGAGGTGCCCTTGAACAAGTGCCCTTGAACAAGGCACCGCAGCATAAATGGCTGCCTACTGCTCCGGGTGTGTGTTCACGGTGTGTGTGCGTGTTCACTGCTGTGTGTGTGCACTTAGGATGGGATAATTGCAGAGCACAAATTCTGAGTATGGGTCACCATTCTTGGTCGTATGTCACGTCACTTTCACATCATCCAGGGCAGCGTCCTCATTTAAAACCACTGTTGCATCAGTTTGGGGGAAAGGTCATTCTCCTCTTTGACCAGCATTCATCCCAGTCACCGCCTGTTCTCCATCAGTGGCCTAAAAAGAGAAAAACATTTGAAAAAAGAAAACATTTAATTAAACTATCCATTTTCAGATAGAGGTGCATCCACATCAGTAAGGATAGGTAAATAGTCTGTTTTATCATTTCAACCACTTTGTGTGGTTGTTTAATGTCTGTCTACCACAGCGCTCTAGAATGCTATAATGGCAGCACTAGTGTGAGGGCATGTAATAGTGTTTAAATAAATATACTGCTTTCAGAAAGCTACTACTTTACTGAAACATTAAAACAGTCATGACATTCACATACCTCACAAATTTCCATGTATGTGGAGGGCTGCTCTTTAAAGGGTTAGTTCACCAAAAAATGAAAAATGGTCATAATTTACTTTCCCACATGTTGTTCCAAACTCTGCTAATTTTTGGAACACAAATAAATATATTTAATATTCTCTTAATTTTTGTCCTCCATTGCAAGTCTGGGAGACCAATATTTATCTGGTAAAAGATACTCTTCTCAACAACAAACTGCATATTTGCAGCTGCGCTCATTTCTACACTCCTCTATGTTTCCTCTACTTTGAACATAACTGACAAGAGACACTTGATTATGAGATGATCTGCGTAGCCCCGTTGTCTCAGACTGAGGTAATGCTTTACAATAAACTTCCTTTTAGGTTAGTTAATGCATTATTTAACATTAACAATGAGAAATACATTTGTAACAGTGCTTATTAATCTTTGTTAACATTAGCTCAGGTACAAATGTTAACAGATACAACTTTTCATTTTATAATGTACTAGTAAATTTTGAAATTAACATTAACATAACAAATTAATAATGTTAATGCATGCTTTAGAAGTATTGTGTAATTAACCTTGGTGCTGTATTTTTTGTTGGCAACTTGACATGCAGTTTTATGTAGGCCCACCCACATACACATTTCTGGCTATGCTAGTGATTAAAATCACCAACAAACAATTAAGTCTTTATCTGCAGCCAGCACTAGCTCAGATAAAAAATCAGCAAATTCTTTTGATAAAGTCTGTATGGTGCCCTGGTGGCCTGTATACAGTAGCATATTCAGAACCAAAACATATTCTAGTGTCTGATATCGTGCTTGCAAGTTCACACACCTCTTTAATGTTATGTTTAGTTATCTCCAACTGGTGACGTCGAACATCATTAGTGCCAATGTGAATAACAGTCTTACAGAATTTATGTTTAACATTAACAAGCACTTTTAAATGTGCCAAGATGTCAGGTGCTCTGGCTCCCGTTAAACATTGGACTATGCTTGTCGCATCCAAAGCCGTATCTACAGCTCTCACATTCTTACTATCCTCAATTAAAGTTTGGATATATTATCATTGCACTTTTCCTTTTAAATGCAGTTACATTTAAATGGTGTATAACCTGTTATCTAAAATGTATAAGACAATCACACACACACACACACACACACACCACTCTGAAATGTCCTGTAAAACCTTTGCTTGCAAAGATTCTGCACAATCCTCTTGTTCATAAATATTCTCTATAACACTCTTTGAAAGGATGGACCCAAAAGCAGAAGAATGCTTAACTCTTATTTATTGAAGCACAATAATAAGCAGAGTGTGAGCCAAACAGCTCCAGACCAGCTCTGAACTAGGAGGAGACAGGAAAACTTCACACAGACAAGCATCAGAGTCCAAGGCAGTCCACCAGCTACCAAATTCAGTTTGTAGGATGAGAATCAGAGTCAGACAGGTGAGAAGGTCAGGTGAGGTGCAGACAGATCTAACCAAGCAATCCAAAACTCACAGTCCAGAAGAGCCAGATGGTCATAACAGCAAAGTCCAGAAAGGCGATCAGAACCCTGGAGAATCATACTCCAGTATAAGTAACAGTCAGTAACTGATTGCCAGATCAGTTTGGGTGAATGCAAACAACTTATTGACCATGAGCCCAACATCCAGCAAGGCAGGGAAACATTCAGTATACCTGAGGGAAGACGTCTTTCACTATTGTAAGTTAATGCTGTTAAATAAATAAAAAAATATATAAAAAATACATTTAAAACAATTTAACTTCCATCATATTCTTAAACTTGGACTTTATTATTGAAGTACAAATTCAACAATTTAATTGAAAAATATGCATTTTCATTCATTCATTGTTGCAATACAATTTTAGTTCAAAATAGTGCCATTGTTAAAAAAAAATGCTATACTGAGTGACGTTTCATAGATGTTCAGTTATGCTTTCAAAGTTCATGCCAATTGTAGGCTAAAGTATGTAGCCTATGTAATTTCACAGTATTACAAATTATTACACTACTTGTGCAGTCACAATTCTATAATGGTACAATTTAAACTTTTTTTTGTATGACATTAAAATTATTTTTAGAATAATTGTACATAAATAGGTTAAGCAAAACAAATGTGATTATTTCTGAGAACTTTTTAACTGCAGGCGGACATACATTACAGTACAAATATTTTGAGCGTCCCTTATTTTGTCCCTTATTTCCTTTTAAAAAAATTACAATTGTCCCTTATTTTCCAAATAAAATAAAATAAAGTTAGGGAAAAAAGTGTATAGTGTATTAGATCCTTCTTTAGATCCTGTTGGTCTATCTGAGCATGCACTAAACAGTTGCTGTCCTGCTTGTCCAGCATCACATGTTGGAAATATATGTACATGTATATGTACACTGCCCTCCAAAAGTTTGGAAACACTCCTGGCAAAGTGTGGTTTTGGACGATATCAGCATAAATCCTTATCATTTTTTGGTGCAAATACATTAAAGTAACTTGACATTATCATTGAAGACCAGCAATAATAATTTTCATTTTGATTACATAATAATGGCAATGTCAAAGTCAGACATGCCCCTTTGCCAGCTGTGATGCCTGGTTACTGGTTTAAACTTGGCCCAGGTTTTTAAAAGATTTGGGCAATCCTTCAGGAGGCTTGGAGTAATATATCAAGTCAATGTTTGAATAAACTGACAGCTCGGATGCCCAGATTATGCAGAGCTGTAATAGCTGCTAATGGTGGATATTTTGATGAATCAAAAGTTTTTTCTATGTATAAACTGTTTATGTAATAAAATATGTTTTCGTAGTTTGTGTTGTCCCTTATCAGTGCAAAATTATCACAAATTAAAAAGGATTCATGCCAATATTGTCCAAACCCCCACTTTTCTATGGCGTTTCCAAACTTTTGGAGGGCAGTGTATATGAGAAAAATATATGTACAGTTAAAGTCAAAAGTTTACATACACCTTGCAGAATCTGTAAAATGTTAATTATTTTACAAAAAATAAGAGGGATCATACAAAATGTGCTATTGGTTATTTAGTACTGACCTGCATAAGATATTTCACATAAAATATGTTTACATATAGTCCACAAGAGAAACAAATAGTTGAATTTATAAAAATTACCCCGTTCAAAAGTTTACATCCCCTTGATTCTTAATACTGTGTTGTTGCCTGAATGATCCACAGCTGTGTTTAGTTTAGTGATAGTTGTTGATGAGTCCCTTGTTTGTCCTGAACAGTTAAACTGCTGCTGTTCTTCAGAAAAATCATTCAGCTTCCACAAATTCTTTGGTTTTCAACCTCCGGCTCTTAATGTTGTTAAGAGTTAATGTTTGGTGTTGTTTATGGATGTAATGTTAATTTGTGTTTTGTTTTGTTTTGTTTTTTTGTTACTATGTTGTGATTGTGATACATTGTGGGACCCCCTCGGAAACGAGATGGTACATCTCAAGGGGTTAATCCTAATGAATGAATTCATTAATTCATGGTTTTTCCTTCTGGAGCATCAGTGAGCGTTTTAATCTTCTGTAATAGTTGCATATGAGTACCTCAGTTGTCCTCAGTGTGAAAAGACGGATCTCAAAATCATACAGTCAGGGGCGCCGCTAAGGGGGGGGGAAGTTAGGACGATTCTAAGGGCCCACACACTTTGGGGGCCCCCACAGATCTGCTTTATTAGTAATAACAGTACTAGCAGTAATGTAATAGAAATTATAAATGTATCTACGAAAGGGTTACAAATAAAACAAAATTACGGCTTATTTCTGCATCTCCGGTCAAATTACTCCCCCCCTCCCATTCACTGCATGGTTCTGTCCCGTCCTACATAGCCTAGATCAGGGGTCACCAAGTTCGGTCCTGGAGGGCCGGTGACCCTGCAGAGTTTAGCTCCAACCCTAATTAAACACACCTGAAGCAGCTAATCAAGGTCTTATTAGGTATACTTGAAACTTCCAGGCAGGTGTGTTGAGGCAAGTTGGATCTAAACTCTGCAGGACACCGGCCCTCCAGGATCAAGTTTGATGACCCCTGGCCTAGATAGTCGCAGCTGAGTGAGATTAGATGGTAAACTGTCAAAGCAGAGATGTCCTCGAGCTCAACAAAGAAGTATAGAGAGAGAAAGAGAGAGAAAACGGGCCGACAATTACTAACCCAGTTTTTCGAAAAGAAAGCTATATGTTTATACGGAGCTTCCTTTGCTGTAATGTTAGCGCTACTTGCATAGCCAACCACTATCTGATAGTCAATTCAATAGGTTACGTTTTTCACCACTGAAAATGAAAAGAATGTAATTTTTGTCCAGATATAGATCTTGAATTTGTAGCCACTTGCCAGCATTCTCCTGTTGGCTAACTATGCTAGCGGACTAACTAACCACTGTGTATGCTAGCGGATAACTAGTTAGTTCACTAAAGATGAGGTCTATGTCTACCTCATACACAGATGCAGCCTCGCCCTCACCCACTCCTCCCCACGAAGTTCCCCCAACTCTTCTCCCAGTTGAAGAAGGAGGTAATCAGTATGTCAAGATCATGCCTGTAAACACCAGGCTAAAAGGCATCACAGTTTGATTTCAACTATTAATTTCACTATGATTTCAATCTCTGACATGGCCTTACTCAGTCAATATTAAAGATAATGTTATATTTTCACATAATGTTTTTACTTTATGTAGAATTATTTTATGTAGAAAACAGTAAATCACAAATAAAATAAAAAAAATACTTTAGCTGGGTTTTTACAGGCAGGGTCACAATTATCTATAGTTTATGAAGCTAAATGTTTTTGTATTAAGGTTCCTTATGTAGAGCATTTTTAACATTGTATGCTGTATGCACATAGATAGCTAGCAAGCATGGCATACAGCTGTTAAGCTAATAGTCACATTTAGCTGAATCTAGTTTTCCTAGTAAGATCATGATTGAGAAATGTTGGATAATGCTAGTGTTACGGGGTATTCTATATACTATTTTAAGATTTTTTTTTTTTTTTGGCCCAGTGAACCATTTCTATTAATTTAACTGATTAAGTAGTCAAACTCATTCCATATCAGCAGAATAGTGTGGTACAGAAACTCTATGTCCATGTAGAACAGGTTCTGAATGAATTATGTATCTTTTGGATATGCTAGAGCCAGGATGCTCCTCAAGCCAGTCTGTCAGGGAGGACACAGAAAGAGATTTTAAAACAGCAGATGAGGCTCAGGAGAGTATCAGTAGCAGCAGCAGCAGCACAGATGAGGAGGAGGAAGAAGTGAGGAGCTTACAGTTCAAGGGACAGAGTGAAGTTAAGATGGACACTTTAGATACTAAGCCACATGACCTGCTGTCAGTTGACCCAGGTTTGTGGCCTACAAAATTAAGTGACAAAGACAGAGCAACTATCGTTACTAAATTGGCACAAAGAGAAGAAAGAGAAATGCCTCATGATTCACAGGGAAAGCCATTTCCAGACTACTTGAAACACAGTAAGGCAGCAAATGGTAGAGAAAAGATGAAAAGGGATTGGTTGATTTATAGTGAGAGTACAGATGCACTGTTTTGCATCCCATGTGTTCTTTTCTCTCATGGGCAGAAAAGACCTTCTCATGGTCCTCTGAATAGCGACCAGGGGTACAAAATGTGTGATGTTAAGTGGCGTCGTATGTATGATAAACTCCCAAACCATGAGAATAACAGGGCTCACAGGGACTGCTATTTTAAATGGAAAAACCTGCAGTGTTCTGAAAGAGCTGCAAGTGGCATCAAATGCAGAGAGAGTTACAGTCTGAAATCGAGAGAAATAAAGCTGTCTTGCAGAGGCTCCTTGATGTAACTCTGCACTTGGCTTCAAGGAATTTACCTTTCAGGGGTAAAACAAAAGACTTAGGTGATGTCCATAATGGAAATTTCTTAGGCACTCTAGAGCTTTTGTCCCATTATGATCCACTGTTGAAAGACCACTTAGAGAAAGTGAAGGCATCCAAAAAAGAAAGCAGGTTAACTCATTATTTGAGCCCAGACATCCAAAATGAGTTCATTGAATTGTGTGGCAAAAGAGTACAGAAAACAATCTTGAAGGAAAGGGAGGATGCCATATATTATGGGATAATTTGTGACGCTATGCCTGACATTTCCCACACTGAGCAGAATGTTGTGCTCATACGATATGTGCCTTACAATAAAAATGTGGATGATTGGGAGATTACAGAAAGATTCCTTGAATTCAAGGATTTCTACAAGAAAACAGGAAGTGAAATAGCAGGGATGATAGAGAGTGTGCTTATGGATCGAGAGATAGACATCAGTGATTGCAGGGGGCAAGGGTATGATAATGGGGCAGATATGTCGGGGAAGATCAAGGGAGTCCAGGCCCAAATATTACAAAAAAATAATCTTGCCACATTTTCACCTTGTGCCTCCCATACATTGAATATTGTGGGTGTGCATGCTGCAGGCTCAAGCCCTGAAGTGTCTACATTTTTTGGCTACATCAATCACCTGTACAGTTTTGTAAGTGCCAGTCCAGAGCGATGGGCTATATACAAAGACACTGTAGGCTGCTCTCTGCATAGCTTATCTGACACTCGATGGAGTCGAATTGATGCTGTCAAACCTGTGGCAAAACACTTGCCAGATGTAATAGAGGCCCTGAGTGCCATACTAAGCACATGCAGTCTTTCAAATGAGGCCAGGGCGGAAGCTTTTGGACTCAGAAAGTACTTTAGCTCATTTGATGCTATTGTGCTTTTGACCATTTGGGTAAAAGTTTTGCATTGCATTGATGACAGGAATATAATTCTCCAGTCAGGGAAAATATCCCTTGAGGCTGAGGCAGCTAATGTAAGGGATCTTAAAAATGAGATGCAAAATCTCAGGGATAGTTGGGATGCTCTCCTCTCAGAGGCATCCTTGATTGCCAGTCAGATGGGGGTGCCACCTAAATTTAATAAGGAACTGGTCCGTGTGAGGAAGAGAAAGAGATTATCTGATGAGACTCCTGGCCCTGAAGAAGGTCAGAAGGACAGTGGTGACAAAGTGTTTCGCAACACTGTTTTTTTCACTGCCATGGACCACATTATCTGTGACACACACTTCCGAACAACTGCAGGTATTGTAGAGGAATTTGCTGCCATAATAAAAGTGGGGCAGTTGAGTGACTGTGATATTGCAACTGTGTGTCAGCCACTCATAAGTAAGTATACCAGGGACCTCACACCTCAGTTTGAGGATGAAATCAGGCATCTCAATGCAATATTTTCAGCAACTTTCCCCTCTGATTGTTCTCCTCTTGCTCTCCTAAATGCAATTCATAAAATGCAACTCCAGAGCATTTTTGGAGAGGTGTGCATTGCCCTGAGGATCTTTTGCACTCTTCCTGTCACTGTTGCCAGTGGAGAGAGGGTATTTAGCAAGCTTAAATTGATAAAGAGTTACTTGAGATCAACCATGTCTCAGGAGAGGTTGAACAACCTTGCTATACTGTCCATTGAAAGACAGTTGGCTTTAAGACTGGATTTTAAAGATTTGATTGAGGATTTTGCCAGCAAGAAGGCCAGGCATTTGGCTTTTGGCATTTAAGTCACTGGCAGGTTAAACAAAAGACCATTTTCTAATTTATTTATGTTGTGTCTAGTTGATTTTTAAAAGTCACTGTTGCAGTGTATTGCATTTTGCACTCTGTTTATATACGTTTGTTTAATATTTTTGATTGAGGATTTTGCCAGCAAAAAGGCCAGGCATTTGGCTTTTGGTATAAATCACTGGCAGATTAAATAAAAGACCATTTTCTAATTTATGTTGTGTAATTGATTGTTAAAAGTCACTGTTGCAGTGTATTGCATATTGCACTCTGTTTATATATTTTTGTGTTTAATATAATGTGTTTAATCTTTAAGAATGTTGCATTTTATATGAATATTTGATTACTGTACTGTATTTTTCTATTACATTTACATTTGAACAATAAATCATCTGCTAGCTACAGCCATGGTAAGTCTCTGACTAAATACTGATACCTAGTGGTCGAAAGCAATAACAAAAGTAATAGGTCAGTATTATTAAATTGCAGACAAAGATTTTGGATTGCTAGGTTGACTTGTATGTTTGGTGCGGAATGGGTGTGGTAGGGGGTCCAACCTCATATTCTTTCATAGGGCCCAAAATTGCTAGCGGCGCCCCTGCATACAGTCATTGTTGGAAAGGGTTCAAATACACAAAAATGCCTGAAAAACCAAAGACTTTGTGGGAGCTGAAGGATTTTTCTGAAGAACAGCAGCAGTTTAACTGTTCAGGACAAACAAGGGACTCATGAACAACTATTACTAAACAAAAACACACAGCGGTGGATCATTCAGGTAACAACACAATCATTCAGGACAATTATACATGTAGTTTGTGTATTTTTAAAATACATAATACCGTATTTATATTTTGATCAGTTTTTACACAGTATTTTGTATTTTATTTTGATATATCTGTAGCCAAGTGGGAAAAACATCTCAGGTTACGCATGTAACCCGCTTCCCTGAAAGGGCTGCTCCTTAGTCTTTCCCTGTTTTTGATCTTTATGCAAATCAGACTAGAAAAGCTGAACTCACATAGGTAGGTTGTGAAAAATGGATACTCTTTGGCTGCAGTCAACCAGAAACTGTCCAAAGGTAGGTCACTGAATGTAATTTTCAAACCACCGAACTGCTCCTGTTGCTGCAATAACCGTCCATTTGTGTTATCTATTGCAGATGAGGTAAATGAGTGTCACACCCAGTCAAAGATGAAGTTGAGGGAAAATAAAATGAGAATTTTTATTCGAGAGTTTTTAGATTCTTATAATGACCTCATACAATGGCACAGCGCTATTTGAAAGTTCAGTTTGAGTAATGGGGAAGATTTCAGGACAGCCTGTTTACACATGTTGACATCAAAGAGCAAGCTTTCGTTTGAATCTGTGGCGTTTGTCTGGGCTAGTTAGCAAATTCTCATTTTTTTCCCTTGCATTTGGACCACCATCAGACCTCTGTACGAAACAATAAAGTCTGAGATAAAGTCTCTTCCCCCATTTCCTCACATAAGGTGGCGAATAGGCAGCTTTTCAAATGTCTTGTTTTTACAAAGTTGACAATCTGCACTGCGTTGTCCATCACATCTGATAGCTCCTTTGGTAATATCTTGGCAACAAGTGCCTTGCATTGCAAAAAACGTGTGTCCTTGACTTTTGTATTTTTTTGCTTTAACCCTGCTGAACCAGGTGTTGGATGATGCTTTTTTTAAAGATTTATTTTTGCCATTTTTATGCCTTTATTTTGAAAGGACATTAAGTGTAAGGAGGCGAAGTGGGAGAGAGAAGGGGGTGAAATCAGGAAAGGTCCGTGAGCCGGGACTCAAACTCCGGATGCCAAATGCGCAAATGGCGCTACATGAGGCTGTCAGCACCGGATGCTGCTTAATCGGTACACACTTATACAGTTTCCTCATTTTAGCCCTCCTTGCTCAATGTAATCGAATGTCATTGTTTAAAAAAATATTGACTGATATTTCATAGACGTTCAGTTGTTATGCTTTCAAATTTCTTGCCATTTGTATGTATGTAATTTCACGGTATTTTCACCTCCTAAACTACCACACTAGTGCAGTCACAATTCTATAATGGTACAATTTACACAGGCTGATGACATTTTTTGTATGACATTAAAATTATTTTTTAGAATAATTGTACATAAACACAGTAGGTTAAGCAAACAAAATGTGATTATTTCTGAGAACTTTTCAACTGCAGGCAGACATACATTATGGTACAGTACAAATATTTTGTTGGAGACATGCGAGCAAATCAGAAATCTATTAATCAGATACACTCTTTTTGTAGTTGCTAATGCAGCATTTATTAATGAATGGTTTAGTTCTTTATGAGACTCAAGATTATCTGTGCATTAGTGAAGCATTAATGAATGCATGTTAACTAGTATCATCACAACTATGTTCCTTCTTAGAGAAAAATGGTATCTGTGAGAATTTCCAGACAGGTTTTAGACCATATCATAGTACTGAGACTGCTCTCATTAGAGTTACAAACAACCTGCTCTTATCCTCTGATCGTGGAAAGATTCCAAGATGGCGCCGAGGATGGCAGCCATGTTGCGAGCTCCGAGAAAACTCTGCAGGTTTTCGTATGTTTTGTTTGTTTTTTTTGTTGTTTTACGTGTTAGATGTTGTTAGTATAACTGTCTACGATAGAGACACGCTTTTTAAACATCTTCCGTCACGCAACGCAAACCGGACTTTGAGTTCCTGAACGCCGGTGGATTGTTCACAGACACCGCATCAGAGCGCTTTGTCTGGAACGCACGACCACGACGAAAGAAACGTAGCCGGAAAAGAGGGAAGAGAGCTGGCGTTCTCGTCAGACTGAGACGCCGTGCCTTTCGACCTCCTCTCCCAACCATTTTGCTGGCTAACGTTCAGTCACTGGATAACAAACTCTGTGAACTGCGTGCGCGCATCTCATACCAACGAGAAACAAGGGACTGCTGTGTTATTTGCCTCACAGAAACCTGGATGTCTGCAATGGTTCCAGACTCAGCCATCGAGCTCACGGGCTTCTCCGTGCATCGCTCGGACAGAACGAAAGAGCTCACAGGGAAAAGCAGAGGTGGGGGCGTTTGTTTCTATATCAACAACTCGTGGTGTGATGAAAGGAACCTACACTCTATTAAATCCTTCTGCTCCCCTGATCTGGAATTTCATATGCTTCTGTGTCGACCATTCTGGCTACCGAGGGAATTTACAGCGATCATAATCACGGCTGTTTACATTCCCCCTCAAGCCAACACAGACCAGGCACTCAGGGAACTGTACGGGAATATAAGTGATCAGGAAACCGCGCACACAGATGCAGCGTTTGTTATTACGGGGGACTTTAATAAAACCAACTTCAGAACAATAGCTCCAAAATACTTTCAACACATCACCATCAACACGTGTGGTGAACGTGTACTGGACCATTGCTACTCCCCCTTCCGGGACGCTTACAAATCCCTCCCCTGCCCACCTTTCGGCAAATCGGATCACTCCTCCATTCTGCTTCTGCCTGCTTATAGGCAGAAACTGAAACATGAAGCACCCGCCCTCAGGACAATTCAATGCTGGTCGGACCAATCGGACGCTATTCTACAGGACTGTTTTGATCACGTGGACTGGGACATGTTCCGGGCAGCGTCTGATGATGACATAGAGGCGTATTCAGATACGGTCACGTGTTTCATCAGGAAGTGTATAGAGGATGTAGTTCCGACCAAAACAATACGCATCTACCCCAACCAAAAACCGTGGATTAACATTGACAGACAAGATACACCGGGGAGTCACAAGTAGACCAGACGAAATCAAACTCAAAAGACAGGAACTAAATACACAGGGTAATTAACACATAATCACATAAACACAGCTGGAACATACTTAACTCATAATGACATGAAACAAGGACAGGAAACAAACCAAATATGGACACAAGCGGCAGGAACACATGACAGACACAACAGAACCCTGACATAACTCCCCCCTCCCGGAAGGCGTGTCCCACGCCGTAACAGTTCCACCGGGGAGGGGGGGGTGGGCGCTCTGGAGGTCCCTCAGGACAAACACAGACAGGAACACAGGACGGGGACCTCCAGAGCGGAACAGACAGACAGGGACCATGGCAGAGCTGGGAGCTCAGGAGGCCATGGCGGTGCAGGGAGCACAGGAGGCCATGGCGGAGCTGGGAGCTCAGGAGGCCATGGTAGGTGGTCTGCCTGCCTCACTGGACCCACTACAATTTGCATACCTGCAGAAACCTTTCCACAGACGATGCTATTGCCTTCACCCTGCACACTGCTCTCTCCCACCTGGAAAATAAGAACACCTATGTGAGGATGCTGTTCGTGGATTATAGTTCAGCATTTAACACCATAGTGCCTGCCACACTGGTTGAGAAGCTCAAGACTCTGGGACTGAACAGATCTCTGTGCAGCTGGATCCTGGACTTCCTGACAGGCAGAAGTCAGGTGGTCAGAATGGGCAACAACACCTCATCTCCCCTGATCCTCAACACTGGTGCCCCGCAGGGCTGCGTACTCAGCCCACTCCTGTACTCCCTGTACACACACGACTGTACAGCTACACACAGCTCCAACGTCATCGTCAAATTTGCCGATGACACAACGGTGATAGGCCTGATCACCGACAACGATGAGACGGCCTACAGAGAGGAGGTGAGTACCCTGACTAAATGGTGCCACCTCTCACTCAACATCGACAAGACCAAGGAGCTGGTGGTGGATTTCAGGAGACAGAGCAGAGAACACACACCCATCTCCATCGACAAGACACCTGTGGAGCGGGTAAACAGCTTTAAGTTCCTCGGCGTTCACATCACCGAGGATCTCACATGGTCTGCTCACACAGACGCAGTGCTGAAGAAGGCACATCAGCGCCTCTTCTTCCTGAGACGGCTGAGGAAGTTTGGAATGAGCCCCAGCATCCTCAGATCCTTCTACACCTGCACTGTGGAGAGCATCCTGACCGGCTGCATCACCGCCTGGTTTGGAAACAGCACCGCTGGCAACCGCAAAGCTCTGCAAAGGGTCGTGCGAACTGCCCGCCACATTGTTGGAGGTGAGCTTCCCTCCCTCCAGGACATCTACACCAGGCGGTGTATAAGGAAAGCCAGGAGGATCATCAAGGACTCCAGCCATCCATCCCACAGACTGCTCTCTCTGCTGCCCTCAGGGAGACGTCTCCGCAGCATCCGATCCCGCACTAGCCGACTGAGGGACAGCTCAGGCTAATGAACAGTCAGAACTAATTCACCCTACATCACACTCCCACTCACACAACATGCCATGCACTGCACATTAACACCATTCTACTGGACTACACGCACACACTGCAATAATACAACCTATCTGCTATCACTGGATACCATACAATGCACATCCATGACATTGCATATGTATAATCTGTTGCACCTTTGCACAACTATCTATTGCACAACTAATCTGTTGTAAATGTATAATCTGTTGCACCTTCACATATTACTATGTATAGATGTGTACATAATGTAGAATGTGTACATACGGTGTATTGGTAACTAAGTATGTCTTTATAGTACACTGTGTGTATTGAGTATATGTATGTGTATTTTGCACATTGTCTTCTGTACAGTCTGTAAATATGTACTGTCTATATGTAAATTGTTTTGTTTTTTTGCACTGTCTGGAGCACGCTCTCAAGAATTTCACTCACCAAGGCACTTGTGCTGTGGTGATGTGACAATAAAAGATTTGATTTGATTTGATTTGATTTGATTTGATTTGGTTGTATCTCTCTATTAATGCTACTGGATCTTAGCCACGTTTGACACTATCGACCACGTTTGACACTATCGACCACAACATTCTTTTAAATAGACTAGAAAATTATGTTGGCATTAGAAGAAGTGCACTGGCATGGTTCAAATCGTACTTAACTGCCAACAGTTCGTGGCAGTAAATGAAGAGGTATCATACCAGTCTCAAGTGCAGTGTGGAGTACCTCAAGGCTCAGTACTTGGCCCCTTACTTTGCACGCTTTACATGTTACCCTTGGGAGATATCATTAGGAAACATGGTGTTAGCTTTCACTGTTATGCTGATGATACTCAGCTCTATATTTCTTTGCGACCCAATGAAATATACCAATTTGCAAAACTAACGGAACGTAGTTGATATCAAAAACTGGATGACTAGCAATTTCTTACTGCTAAATTCACTAGCACTTTCTTACTGCTAAATTCATTGAGTCAGGGGCCCACCCCTGACTCAATGCCCGCCGGCCCGCCTCTGACTCAATGCCCGCCGGCCTGCCTCTGACTCAATGCCCGCCGGATCGCCGCTGACTCAAGCCCGCCGGATCGCCGCTGACTCAAGCCCGCCTGATTGGCGCTGACTCATGCCCGCCGGCCGCCGCTATCCCTAGCCCCGTGGATCAAGTCCACATGTCACGGCCAGGAGTGCCGTGTGTCTGTCTTGTTGTGCCCACAGGAACATTTTAAACTTGCCTTGTCTTGTCCATGGAGACTCGTCTGGGGCAGCCACCTGCCCCCTTGTCGCTGAGATGGAAGCGGTTGCTGAGGGACCCTGTAAGGGCCCCTGACACTTCGTCATGCCCAGAGGAAGCCTCAGCTTCCAAGCCAGCCCAGGAGGGCTTCTGGTTCCTGTGGGATGTCCTGTCCTGCTTGTCTAGCCCTGGAGTCTTGTCATGTCATGTACTGTTCTGTGTGTCTAGCCCCGGAGGGCTCCTAATACCCTCCTAATAAATTTGGGGGGGGGGTAAAAGGGGTTCCGGCTGTAGGGGCCGGGCCGAGGGGACCGAGGCCTTGGCCCCGAAGACCACCTACCATGGCCTCCTGAGCTCCCAGCTCCGCCATGGTCCCTGTCTGTCTGTTCCGCTCTGGAGGTCCCCGTCCTGTGTTCCTGTCCGTGTTTGTCCTGAGGGGCCTCCAGAGTGCCCACCCCCCCTCCCCGGTGGAACTGTTACGGCGTGGGACACGCCTTCCGGGAGGGGGGAGTTATGTCAGGGTTCTGTTGTGTCTGTCATGTGTTCCTGCCTCTTGTGTCCATATTTGGTTTTTTTCCTGTCCTTGTTTCATGTCATTATGAGTTAAGTATGTTCCAGCTGTGTTTATGTGATTATGTGTTAATTACCCTGTGTATTTAGTTCCTGTCTTTTGAGTTTGATTTCGTCTGGTCTACTTGTGACTCCCCGGTGTATCTTGTCTGTCAGCCTTGCCTTGTCTTGCCTTGTCAACAGTAAAGACTATTATTTGAGTTTAAGTCCTCGTCTGCGTGTTCCTGTATCCTCCCTCGTGTGTGCACCGTGACACAATGTCAAATGCAGAAACATTAATTAATGCGTTCATGACCTCGAGGCTTAGATTATTGTAATGCTTTATTGGGTGGTTGCTCTGCGTGTTTAATAAACAAACTCCAGATGGTTCAAAATGCAGCAGCTAGAGTTCTTACTAGAACCAGGAAGTATGAGCACATTAGCCCGGTTCTGTCAACACTGCACTGGCTCTCTATTAAACATCGTATACATTTTAAGATCTTGCTAATTACCTATAAGGCCCTGAATGGTTTGGCACCTCAGTACTTGAGCGAGCTCTTATCACACTATAGTCCTTCACGTCCGCTGCAATCTCAAAACTCTGGCCATTTGATAATACCTAGAATATCAAAATAAACTGCGGGCGGCAGATCCTTTTCCTATTTAGCTCCCGAACTCTGGAACAATCTACCTAACACTGTTCGGGAGGCAGACACACTCTGTCAGTTTAAATCTAGATTAAAGACCCATCTCTTTAACCTGGCTTACACATAACACACTAATACACTTCTAATATTCAAATCCGTTAAAGGATTGTTAGGCTGCATTAATTAGGTCAACCGGAACCGGGACCACTTCCCAAAACACCCAATGTACTTGTTACATCGTTAGAAGAATGGCATCTACGCTAATATTAGTCTGTTTCTTATTCCGAGGTCACTGTAGCCACCCAGGTCCAGACTGTATCCAGATCAGAGGGTCACTGCAGCCACCCGGATCCAGTCCGTATCAGATCAGATGGTCACTGCAGCCACCCGGATCCAGTCCGTATCAGATCAGATGGTCACTGCAGCCACCCGGATCCAGTCCGTATCAGATCAGATGGTCACTGCAGCCACCCGGATCCAGTCCGTATCAGATCAGATCAGATGGTCACTGCAGCCACCCGGATCCAGTCCGTATCAGATCAAATGGTCACTGCAGCCACCCGGATCCAGTCCGTATCAGATCAGATGGTTGATCAGCACCTAGAGACGACCTCTACAGCCCTGAACGTCAGCAGAGACCAGGACAACTAGATGAGCCCCAGAGACTGATCCCCAGTGAAGACCCTGTCTCCTAGACGGCCATCAGGACAAGACCACAGGAACCAGATGAGTCCTTTGCACAATCTGACTCTGCTGCAGCCTAGATTTAAACTGCTGATTTTGTCTGGCCAGAGGAGAATGACACTATTTCGACACACTATTTTCCCGTCTAAATACTGTAAAGCTGATGTAAAGTCACCCAGCTTTATATCAAGCTGATGTAAAGCTGCTTTGACACAATTTGCATTGTTAAAAGCACTATACAAATAATAGTGACTTGACTCGACTAGTGACTTGTTAGTTCACTCGTATTGTAAAGTGGTACTGAAATTTGACTGGGTGTTAAAGTAAAAACGTTCAAGTTTCTCATAATACTAATATGTAAAAGACAAAATTCCAAAATGTAATGCAAATGCACATTCAGAGATGATGCCGTGACTTAGTTGTTTGGTGAATAAAGTGTTTGTTTTTCCTGAGTAGCAGGGCTTGACAGATCGCTGAAATAAACATGAAATGTAAATAACAGGGGACAAGATTATTCCTTGAAGAATGAATCACCAAGCAGAAAATAAATTAAATGCACTCTTTTCCCAAAAAATATTTTCCCAATTACCTTCTATAATGATCAAATTTAAAAATAAATAAATAAATAACCCTGATAATTACCATTTATGTGTTGTAAAATTGCATATAACCAAGACTGAATACTCCATTTATACAGTACAACTCAGATCATCACAGACATGGAGACAAGTGACAAGTACTGGAAGATCAGGTGGAAACTGGAGGCTCTGGTATGATGTGGAGGGTATTTCGCTGGCTTGGTTTTGGTCCCCTTTGTCCCCTGTCACTGCAAATCGTTACTATTCAGAGTGGTTGAGATTGATCACCTTTATCAGAATCAGAATCAGAAAGAGCTTTATTGCCAAGTGTGTTTGCACACACAAGGAATTTGTCTTGGTGTTAGGAGCTTCCAGTACAGCTTATCCATCCGTTCTTTCAGCTGGTCCCCTTAGAGCTCACCATTATCCACACAGCTGTGGTTTTATGCCAGATGCTCTTCCTGTCAAAACTTGTGCAACCCCAGTGCTGGGACACAATTTTTCAGTGTCCAATTTATTTACATGTCTTTGAGGGAATTCAGAGCACCCCTGTGCCTATCCCACGCTGACTAGGGGAGAACGTGTGAAGGCTTTCTGGCTCCTAAACCACTCATCTTCTTGCTGAGAAGCAACAGTGCTACCCACTGAACCACTATATGCTGTCCTTTATCATGAGTGAAATATAATGAAACATTCAGAATCATCTTCTTGCCAAGTACTGTGGGTGTACATGCATGAGGAATTTGTCTTGGTGTGCTTGTCAATGACAGTAAAATACAATGAATAAATAATAAGATAAACAATCTGCAATTTAACTAATTTCAGTCATGATGACAGTGGTATCTTCCAAGATGGCGATGCCCCATCCACAGGACTCGATGGGTTAACTGAATGGCTTGATGAGTATGAAAATGATGTGAATCTTGTGTTATGGCCTTTGCAGTCAGCAGCTCTCAACCCAGTTGAACGCCTGCTCTATGGGAGATCTTGGACAGATGTGTTGAGCGCTCTTGCCACCATCATCAAAACACCAAATGAGGAAATTTATTTTGGAAGAATGGTGCATCCCTTCAGACTGCTTGACACAGAAGTGATTAAAAATAATCATTCAAGGTACATAAAAATAATATAGAGAAATAAATCAGAAAAAAATATATAGGAATAAAGTGATGTAGTGTAGAATGCAGCACAGTGCTCAGTCAGAAAATTCACAGCTAAACAGATGTAGTTTTTGTCTGGGTTTGAATGTGACTACTGTTGGAGCACAACTGATCTATTCTGGAAGCTGGTGTAGCATAATAGCTAAACGTGGACTCAGTTGGTATTGAGTGAATTCTTGGTAATACTAACTGACTTACTCCTAATCCTTTTAGGATTTTTTGGCACATCCAGCTGTTAATTTCATGAATTGTATTAAGATGCTTTGGGTGGGTGTGTGTGTGTGTGTGTGTGTGTGTGTGTACTTGTTAGTTAAGTACTTGTACAATGTTGATTATACAAATGTTACAATATATGTTAATTGTAACATTAATTTTGTAATTAAGCCAACTAAACTTTTTTCAAAGTTAGCATTAAATTGCAAAACAAATGTCACAGTTAACCCTCCAACAGGGGACCTACGTGTTTTGATGAACATTAACACTATTCCATGTTTATTTTCACACAAGTTAAACAGCATATTCTAAATCAGCAAGTTAAACAACAAAAATTTCATTTTTTTGTACTTCAAAGCTCCCTGTTGTTCCTAGGTCAGTGTGTCAGTGTGTGTGTGTGTGTGTATATATATATATATATATATATACACACACACACTAGTGATGCGTGGATGGCGGTTGTATCCGCGGGGCCCGCGGGTAATCTGTGGATTGGGTGGGTCATGTAATAAAAAAATAGATTCTAATTGTAATCCTGATAGTAAAATATATTTATTGAATAATATGTGAAATAATGTCTTTAATATTTACATCCTGTGACTGGAATTCCCTGAAACAAGACTGAAATACACTGGAATTCTTATTTGCATGCTGTTTATTCAAGTTCATGAGGGAGATAAAATATGTATTCTTACAACCGTCTAAAACACATTACCATATAAACATTTTAAAGTAAACATTGCTATTAGTTCATAAGCAGTTGCCTGGCATTAATTTATTGCAAACTGCTCTGAATCAGTTTGAAGCGCTGTTGTTTGAGCCTGTAGAACGTGCAACAGCACAGAGTTTTCCCGCGGTTAGGTCAGAACGTTACAATTCAGATGTACACATCTATCACACAGGACACTGGGCATTTTCATCTCATTTTTATTTGTCGACAAAAATGGCATCGATGTAGATTACTACAGAACTACACAAATGTGTTGTTCACAAGCAAGTGTTCCTTTTTTTTATTTATTTAAATTTTTTACCAGTAAGATACAATTCACATGTTTCAAAATGCTGGTGAACTCTCTAATGTCAATCATTCACCCAATTCAAGTTTCGTCCCATATATTCAAACTTTTATTCAATATATTCAAACTTTTATTCAATATATTCAAACTTTCATTCAATATATTCAAGTTTCATTCAATTCCATATACTCAAATTTTCTTGAATGGCATGCCATAAATTACAGTCAGCCAGATGGCAATAGTTCATGGGCAGAGAAAATTAAGTTTTTAAAAAAAAAAACACATGCCTGGGGACCTGAAACTCTGAGTGACTTCTACCTATCCAATAGACTAAACCAAAACACTTCTCAATGTATGAATGCAATCATATATATATATATATGTGTGCGTGTGTGTGTATATATAATATATATATATATATATATATATATATATACTGTATATATATATATATATATATACATACATACATCATTCATACATGCATACATACATACAGTATATATATATATTTACACACACGCACATATATATATATATATATGATTGCATTCATACATTGAGAAGTGTTTTGGTTTTATTTTTTATACTTGGCCCCTTACTTTGCAAGCTTTACATGTTACCCTTGGGAGATATCATTAGGAAACATGGTGTTAGCTTTCACTGTTATGCTGATGATACTCAGCTCTATATTTCTTCGCGACCCGATGAAACATACCAATTTGCAAAACTAACGGAACGTAGTTGATATCAAAAACTGGATGACTAGCCATTTCTTACTGCTAAATTCTGAAAAAACAGAGGTGTTAATTATTGGACCAAAAACTTTTGCATGTAATAAACTAGATCACTGTGTGTACTAGGCATACTTTTTGATAGCAATCTTTCCTTCGAAAAACATGTTTCTGGCATTTGTAAAACTGCATTTTTCCATCTTAAAATTATATCTAAATTACGACCTATGCTCTCAATGTGTCAGGGTTCTGTTGTGTGTGTCATGTGTTCCTGCCTCTTGTGTCCATATTTGGTTTGTTTCCTGTCCTTGTTTCATGTCATTATGAGTTAAGTATGTTCCAGCTGTGTTTATGTGATTATGTGTTAATTACCCTGTGTATTTAGTTCCTGTCTTTTGAGTTTGATTTCGTCTGGTCTACTTGTGACTCCCCAGTGTGCCTTGTCCTGCCTTGTCCTGCCTTGTCCTGCCTTGTCCTGCCTTGTCCTGCCTTGTCCTGCCTTGTCCTGCCTTGTCCTGCCTTGTCCTGCCTTGTCCTGCCTTGTCAACATTAAAGACTATTATTTGAGTTTAAGTCCTCGTCTGTGTGTTCCTGTATCCTCCCTCGTGTGTGCACCGTGACAGAAGATCAGACCTAACCGTAAGCGGCGCCCATTCACCCCGTTTTGTTTTCCGTTTTTGAAAGTCTTTTGTTTTGGTTCCTGTGTTTGTCTGTCCCGCGGCAAGGAAGTCGCCGCTCGTCATCCCACCTTAGCCCACTACAAGTCAGCATGGGAGTTCGGCGGGATCGACGCGAGTGCTTGGGTTTTGGTCCCCTGTCACTGCAAATCGTTACTATTCAGAGTGGTTGAGATTGATCACCTTTATCAGAATCAGAATCAGAAAGAGTTTATTGCCAAGTGTGTTTGCACACACAAGGAATTTGTCTTGGTGTTAGGAGCTTCCAGTACAGCTTATCCATCCGTTCTTTCAGCTGATCCCCTTAGAGCTCACTATTATCCACACAGCTGTGGTTTTATGCCAGATGCTCTTCCTGTCAAAACTTGTGCAACCCCAGTGCTGGGACACAATTTTTCAGTGTCCAATTTATTTACATGTCTTTGAGGGAATTCAGAGCACCCCTGTGCCTATCCCACGCTGACTAGGGGAGAACGTGTGAAGGCTTTCTGGCTCCCAAACCACTCATCTTCTTGCTGAGAGGCAACAGTGCTACCCACTGAACCACTATATGCTGTCCTTTATCATGAGTGAAATATAATGAAACATTCAGAATCAGAATCATCTTCTTGCCAAGGACTGTGGGTGTACATGCATGAGGAATTTGTCTTGGTGTGCTTGTCAATGACAGTAAAATACAATGAATAAGATAAACAATCTGCAATGTAACTAATTGCAGTCATGATGACAGTGGTATCTTCCAAGATGGCGATGCCCCATCCACAGGACTCGATGGGTTAACTGAATGGCTTGATGAGTATGAAAATGATGTGAATCATGTGTTATGGCCTGCAGTCAACAGCTCTCAACCCAGTTGAACGCCTGCTCTATGGGAGATCTTGGACAGATGTGTTGAGCGCTCTTGCCACCATCATCAAAACACCAAATGAGGAAATGTATTTTGGAAGAATGGTGCATCCCTTCAGACTGCTTGACACAGAAGTGATTAAAAAATAATCATTCAAGGTACATAAAAATAATATAGAGAAATAAATCAGAAAAAAAATATATAGGAATAAAATGATGTCGTGTAGAATGCAGCACAGTGCTCAGTCAGAAAATTCACAGCTAAACAGATGTAGTTTTTGTCTGGATTTGAATGTGACTACTGTTGGAGCACAACTGATCTATTCTGGAAGCTGGTGTAGCATAATAGCTAAACGTGGACTCAGTTGGTATTGAGTGAATTCTTGGTAATACTAACTGACTTACTCCTAATCCTTTTAGGATTTTTTGGCACATCCAGCTGTTAATTTCATGAATTGTTTTAAGATGCTTTGGGTGGGTTGGTGTGTGAGTGTGTGTGTGTGTGTGTGTGTGTGTGTGTGTGTGTGTACTTGTTAGTTAAGTACTTGTACAATGTTGATTATACAAATGTTACAATACATGTTAATTGTAACATTAATTTTGTAATTAAGCCAACTAAACTTTTTTCAAAGTTAGCATTAAATTGCAAAACAAATGTCACAGTTAACCCTCCAACAGGGGACCTACGTGTTTTGATGAACATTAACACTATGCCATGTTTATTTTCACACAAGTTAAACAGCATATTCTAAATCAGCAAGTTAAACAACAAAAATTTCATTTTTTTGTACTTCAAAGCTCCCTGTTGTTCCTAGGTCAGTGTGTGTGTGTATATGTATATGTGTGTATATATATATAAAATATATTTATTGAATAATATGTGAAATAATGTCTTTAGTATTTCCATCCTGTGACTGGAATTCCCTGAAACAAGACTGAAATACACTGGAATTCTTATTTGCATGCTGTTTATTCAAGTTCATGAGGGAGATAAAATATGTATTCTTACAACCGTCTAAAACACATTACCATATAAACATTTTAAAGTAAACATTGCTATTAGTTCATAAGCAGTTGCCTGGCATTAATTTATTGCAAACTGCTCTGAATCAGTTTGAAGCGCTGTTGTTTGAGCCTGTAGAACGTGCAACAGCACAGAGTTTTCCCGCGGTTAGGTCAGAACGTTACAATTCAGATGTACACATCTATCACACAGGACATCAGTTCTGACTGGGCATTTTCATCTCATTTTTATTTGTCGACAAAAATGGCATCGATGTAGATTACTACAGAACTACACAAATGTGGTGTTCACAAGCAAGTGTTCCTTTTTTTTATTATTTAAATTTTTCTACCAGTAAGATACAATTCACATGTTTCAAAATGCTGGTGAACTCTCTAATGTCAATCATTCACCCAATTCAAGTTTCGTCCCATATATTCAAACTTTTATTCAATATATTCAAACTTTCATTCAATATATTCAAGTTTCATTCAATTCCATATACTCAAATTTTCTTGAATGGCATGCCATAAATTACAGTCAGCCAGATGGCAATAGTTCATGGGCAGAGAAAATTAAGTTTTTTTTAAAAAAAACACATGCCTGGGGACCTGAAACTCTGAGTGACTTCTACCTATCCAATAGACTAAACCAAAACACTTCTCAATGTATGAATGCAATCATATATATATATATATATATATATGTGTGTGTGTGTGTGTGTGTATATATATATACATACATACATCATTCATACATGCATACATACATACAGTATATATATATATTTACACACACGCACACATATATATATATATATGATTGCATTCATACATTGAGAAGTGTTTTGGTTTTATTTTTTATACTTGGCCCCTTACTTTGCACGCTTTACATGTTACCCTTGGGAGATATCATTAGGAAACATGGTGTTAGCTTTCACTGTTATGCTGATGATACTCAGCTCTATATTTCTTTGCGACCCAATGAAATATACCAATTTGCAAAACTAACGGAACGTAGTTGATATCAAAAACTGGATGACTAGCAATTTCTTACTGCTAAATTCACTAGCACTTTCTTACTGCTAAATTCATTGAGTCAGGGGCCCACCCCTGACTCAATGCCCGCCGGCCCGCCTCTGACTCAATGCCCGCCGGCCTGCCTCTGACTCAATGCCCGCCGGATCGCCGCTGACTCATGCCCGCCGGATTGGCGCTGACTCATGCCCGCCGGCCGCCGCTATCCCTAGCCCCGTGGATCAAGTCCACATGTCACGGCCAGGAGTGCCGTGTGTCTGTCTTGTTGTGCCCACAGGAACATTTTAAACTTGCCTTGTCTTGTCCATGGAGACTCGTCTGGGGCAGCCACCTGCCCCCTTGTCGCTGAGATGGAAGCGGTTGCTGAGGGACCCTGTAAGGGCCCCTGACACTTCGTCATGCCCAGAGGAAGCCTCAGCTTCCAAGCCAGCCCAGGAGGGCTTCTGGTTCCTGTGGGATGTCCTGTCCTGCTTGTTAGCCCTGGAGTCTTGTCATGTCATGTAAAACTGTTCTGTGTGTCTAGCCCCGGAGGGCTCCTAATACCCTCCTAATAAATTTGGGGGGGGGGTAAAAGGGGTTCCGGCTGTAGGGGCCGGGCCGAGGGGACCGAGGCCTTGGCCCCGAAGACCACCTACCATGGCCTCCTGAGCTCCCAGCTCCGCCATGGTCCCTGTCTGTCTGTTCCGCTTGGAGGTCCCCGTCCTGTGTTCCTGTCCGTGTTTGTCCTGAGGGGCCTCCAGAGTGCCCACCCCCCCTCCCCGGTGGAACTGTTACGGCGTGGGACACGCCTTCCGGGAGGGGGGAGTTATGTCAGGGTTCTGTTGTGTCTGTCATGTGTTCCTGCCTCTTGTGTCCATATTTGGTTTTTTTCCTGTCCTTGTTTCATGTCATTATGAGTTAAGTATGTTCAGCTGTGTTTATGTGATTATGTGTTAATTACCCTGTGTATTTAGTTCCTGTCTTTTGAGTTTGATTTGTCTGGTCTACTTTACTCCCCGGTGTATCTTGTCTGTCAGCCTTGCCTTGTCTTGCCTTGCCTTGTCCTAGATTATTGTAATTTATCCTCCCTCGTGTGTGCTCCTGTTTAATAAACAAACTCTTCATGACCTGAGTGTAATGCACATTGGGTGGTTTTCTGTCAACACTCTGGCTCTCTATTAAACATCGTATACTTAAGTATGCACTGAATGGTTTCCCCAGCACATTGCTCTCTATTAAACATGTCAACACTTGCAATCTCCTGGCCTTGCTCTTATCCTGCGGGCGGCAGTCCTTCCTTGCAATCTCAAAACTCTCACCTGCCTAAACTGTTCCTATTTGCAGTTTAAATCTTGACCCATCTCTTTAACCTGCTCCCCTTGTCCTAGATTGACCCATCCTTGTCCTAGGCTGCTTTTGTCCTTATTCCGAGGTCACTTAGCCACCCAGGTCCAACATTCACTGCAGCCAGATCCAGTCCTATCAGATCAGATCAGAGGGTCACTGCAGCCACCCGGATCCAGTCCGTATCAGATCAGATCAGATGGTCACTGCAGCCACCCGGATCCAGTCCGTATCAGATCAAATGGTCACTGCAGCCACCCGGATCCAGTCCGTATCAGATCAGATGGTTGATCAGCACCTAGAGACGACCTCTACAGCCCTGAACGTCAGCAGAGACCAGGACAACTAGATGAGCCCCAGAGACTGATCCCCAGTGAAGACCCTGTCTCCTAGACGGCCATCAGGACAAGACCACAGGAACCAGATGAGTCCTTTGCACAATCTGACTCTGCTGCAGCCTAGATTTAAACTGCTGATTTTGTCTGGCCAGAGGAGAATGACACTATTTCGACACACTATTTTCCCGTCTAAATACTGTAAAGCTGATGTAAAGTCACCCAGCTTTATATCAAGCTGATGTAAAGCTGCTTTGACACAATTTGCATTGTTAAAAGCACTATACAAATAATAGTGACTTGACTCGACTAGTGACTTGTTAGTTCACTCGTATTGTAAAGTGGTACTGAAATTTGACTGGGTGTTAAAGTAAAAACGTTCAAGTTTCTCATAATACTAATATGTAAAAGACAAAATTCCAAAATGTAATGCAAATGCACATTCAGAGATGATGCCGTGACTTAGTTGTTTGGTGAATAAAGTGTTTGTTTTTCCTGAGTAGCAGGGCTTGACAGATCGCTGAAATAAACATGAAATGTAAATAACAGGGGACAAGATTATTCCTTGAAGAATGAATCACCAAGCAGAAAATAAATTAAATGCACTCTTTTCCCAAAAAATATTTTCCCAATTACCTTCTATAATGATCAAATTTAAAAATAAATAAATAAATAACCCTGATAATTACCATTTATGTGTTGTAAAATTGCATATAACCAAGACTGAATACTCCATTTATACAGTACAACTCAGATCATCACAGACATGGAGACAAGTGACAAGTACTGGAAGATCAGGTGGAAACTGGAGGCTCTGGTATGATGTGGAGGGTATTTCGCTGGCTTGGTTTTGGTCCCCTTTGTCCCCTGTCACTGCAAATCGTTACTATTCAGAGTGGTTGAGATTGATCACCTTTATCAGAATCAGAATCAGAAAGAGCTTTATTGCCAAGTGTGTTTGCACACACAAGGAATTTGTCTTGGTGTTAGGAGCTTCCAGTACAGCTTATCCATCCGTTCTTTCAGCTGGTCCCCTTAGAGCTCACCATTATCCACACAGCTGTGGTTTTATGCCAGATGCTCTTCCTGTCAAAACTTGTGCAACCCCAGTGCTGGGACACAATTTTTCAGTGTCCAATTTATTTACATGTCTTTGAGGGAATTCAGAGCACCCCTGTGCCTATCCCACGCTGACTAGGGGAGAACGTGTGAAGGCTTTCTGGCTCCTAAACCACTCATCTTCTTGCTGAGAAGCAACAGTGCTACCCACTGAACCACTATATGCTGTCCTTTATCATGAGTGAAATATAATGAAACATTCAGAATCATCTTCTTGCCAAGTACTG